>OZ018323.1:1043548-1138548 GCA_963969495.1 Ceratothoa steindachneri
ACCCAAACTGTCGCTTGATATACCCCAAGATTCTCTAGGCTTTCTTCTCCGCCTCGATGCACTGCTTGGAAAACTTGAGGTCGCTGGTGATCACGACTCCCAAGTCTTTTTCCATGTCTGTGCTCTCGAGCGCCGAGTTTTTGAGGCTGTAGACGGCTTGGGGATTTCTGTGGCCGATGTGCATCACCTTGCACTTTTCGACATTGAACGGCATTTGCCATTTGTCTGACCACTCCCCGAGTTTCCTCAAGTCGGCTTGGAGTCTCTCGACGTTTTCCGCGTCTGCCACGTTCATACCTAGTTTGGTATCGTCGGCAAATTTGGAAATCCTCGCAGTTATGCCATCATCTATGTTATTTACATAGATGATGAAGAGTAGGGGGCCCAGCACGGAGCCTTGGGGAACGCCGCTTGTTACCGGTAGCTAACCGGACGTTTGCCCGTTCACCACTACTCGCTGCCTTCGACTATGCAGCCAGTTTTCGATCCAGTCACCTACAGCTCCGGCGATGCCTAGCGCTCGAACCTTTTTCAGCAATCGGCGGTGGGGCACCTTGTCGAAGGCCTTCTTCAAGTCGAGGTAGATGACATCCACCGCCTTCTCCCGGTCGTGCTCGCTGAACAAGAAGTGGAAGAATTCCAAAAGGTTCGTTAGGCATGACCTGTGCCGCCGGAACCCGTGTTGTGAATTCCTCAATAGGTGGTTGGACTCGACGTGCTGCGTTATTTCGTCAACCAGGATACTTTCCATCAATTTTCCTACTACCGACGTCAGGCTGATCGGCCGGTAGTTAGATGGCTCGCTCGCGTTACCCTTTTTGAATATGGGGGTGACTTCCGCGTCTCGCCAGTCCTTTGGCACGCATCCAGTCTCGAGCGATTTCCTGAAGATCGAGCAGAAATGTGGGGAGACCTCATCTCGCACTTCTTTCAGCACCCGTGGTAAGAAGCCATCGGGCCCTGGCGACTTGTAGCGGTTCAAAGCGTCGATCTTTGAACGCACTGTCGTCTCTTCGAAGTGAAATCTCTCCAATTGCTCTGAGCCTTCGTACTTGTCGCGAGGCTCAGGAGTGGTGTTCTTCTCCTCAGTGAAAACTGACGAGAAGTACTTGTTGAGGATGGTCGCATTCGCTTCGTCACTGAGCTCTAGCTCACCATCCTCTTTCACCAAGGGACCGATCCGTCTACGTGTCGGCTTACGGCTGTTTACGTATCCGAAGAATTCCTTGGGGCTCTCTTTGCAGAGTCTCGCCACACGGACTTCTTCGGCGCGTTTCGCCACCCTTATCATGGACTTGACACTTCGGCATAGACTTCTGTAGTGCTCGAATTCTCCAGTGTTCTTCGCTTGGCGATAGGCGGTTTTTCTCTTCCGTAGGGTTCTCCCGATTTCGGGGGTGAACCACTTGGGTTGAGTAGCTCCGACTCGGCCGCAGTCTGATGGAATGAATCGTGACTGCAGGGCCATGAATGAGTTTTTGAAATTCTTCCATGGTTGCTCGACGTTGTCACTATCTTCCACCTCTATCGCTGCCACGCCAGCACGAAGTCCCGCGAAATTTGCCTTTCTGAAGTTCAGCTTGGCTGCAGCACGAGCTACTGCTTCGCGAGCTGGGACTCGAATGCAGAACCTGATGAGGCGGTGGTCGCTGCCACCTAGCTCCTCATCTACACTAACTTCCTCAATGATGTCATCCTCGGATGTGAGAACTAGGTCGAGGATGTTTGCACCTCGTGTTGGTTCTCTCACCCATTGATTGAAGAATCCTTCATTTACGAAGTTAAGGAGCCGTATTATTATTATTATTATTAAAGTTCCAAGCCACAACCCCAACTGGAAGAGCAAATAGCTATAAGCCCAAGGGCCCCAGCGGGGAAAGAAACCTGGTATGGAAAAAACGAAACAAAGATTAAGAAAAACATAATAAATAAATAGAAAATTAAAAAAAAAAAAAAAAAAAAAATTAAATGCTATAATGTTAAAAATATCATAATATTATATATGTGTGGATAATGAATAAAATATTAAAGTTATAAGTTTCTGTTAATTAAAAATGTATTAGCACCCACTTTAAATTTCTGAAGTTCCAAGGACTCAACAACAACACTAGGAAGTTCATTCCACAGTTTAGTTGTGTTAGGAATGAAACTTCTTGAAAACTGTGTTGTGTTGAATCTCATAGGCGTAAAGGCCCTACTATTGGCATTTAGTACACCTCTGGTAACTCGTTGAGGGGCATATAAATTGGGCAGATCGTGATGCAGTGGATGATCTGCATTGTTAAAAATTTTATATAAGATGCATAAGGAGCTTATTGCTCGCCTGTGCCACAGATCAACTTTGAGGTCAGGAATTAAAAATTTTATTGCTCTCAAATTTTTATCTAATAAATTAAGATAAGAGTTGGCTGCCGAACTCCAAACAGGGGCGCAATATTCAAAACACGGAAGAATAAAAGCATTAAAACAATTTTTAAGAACAGTCTGCTCTCCAAATACTTTGTAAGATTTCCTCAAAATGCCAATTTTTTGAGCAATAGAGGAGGAAATAGATCGAATGTGATTCTCAAAAGTAAACCTAGAGTCAAGCATAACTCCAAGCAACTTAAAAGAATCACATATGGAGATGGGAATGTTATTTATTAAAAGATCTGGATGGGGAGGATCTAGTGTTCTGGATCTGCTAACAATCATACTCTGGGTTTTCTTTGCATTTAACTTCATGCCCCATGAAGTGCACCAAACATTTATCTTAGCCAGATCTCTATTTAAAGACTCTGCAACCGATGCTCTCAACTCAGGAGATGGGACTGGGGCTATTAGAGTAGCATCATCAGCATAGGCTATAAGTCTATTTTCCAGTCCAAACCACATATCATGGGTATATAATATAAACAGTAGAGGACCAAGAACACTGCCTTGTGGTACACCAGATAGCACCTCTCTCTCATCACTAAAATTATTGTCAACATAAACCTTTTGATGTCGATTTGTTAAAAATTGTTCAATAATATTTAAAAATACACCACCTACTCCCAACTGCTTCAACTTAAATATCAGGGCCTTATGATTGACACGGTCAAATGCGGCACTGAAATCCAGGCCAACTAAGCGAACTTCTTGACCAGAGTCTAATGATTTTTGGACAATGGTAGAGACTATGAGAAGTGCATCACAAGTGCTCAGACCCTTACGAAATCCAAACTGTAAAAAGGGAAACAGACGATTAAGCTCGGCAAATGTACTTAAACGTTTAGCTAGTAAACGTTCAAAAATCTTAGATAGAACAGGAGTTATAGAAATGGGCCTATATTCAGTAGGGTTAAAACTACCACTTGCACTTTTACATAGTGGAGTGATGTTACCAATTCTCCAACATTCGCAAAAACTACCACTCCTCGCCAGCTTCCGAAGAATAACGGAAAGCTTGGGAGCCAAATACTCTGCAGTTTTCTTAAAGAATAAAGGGAATATACCATTTGGGTCAGTACCACCATAAGCATCCAGATCAAGAAGTAACTGTTTTACTTCACTTGAACGGAAAGCAATCTTGTTTAACCTTGGTTCAGGGAAACAAGTGTCAGGTAGAGTTAGATTCTCATTACTTTGTTTATTATCAAAAACATCAGCCAACAGTGTTGCCTTTTCTTCAGGACTAAGGGTAATGGAACCATCAGGTTTAAGAAGGGGTGGCATAGATGAATCATTCCCAAAAAGAGCAGACTTGAGAGTGGTCCAGAATTTGTGGGAATTTGCTGTGCGCTGAAGAGTTCCCTTTGTGGTAGTATTGAATACAACTTCAGCATTATTATATACCCTCTGAGCTGCTGTTCTGTAGTGCACATAATTATCCCATAGAAAGGCAGATCTACTCCCCTTCCACAGGTTGTAGGCTTCTTGTTTCTGCATATGAGCCCTCTTACAGTCATCATTAAACCAGGCTTTGTCCTTAGTGCGATATCTGATCATACGGAATGGAACATGTCTATCAATAATTGAAACAATTTTATCATTCAAAATACGAACTGCTTCAACCTCCTTATATATTAGTGGCCAGTTGATCCGGGAGATATCATTTAATATATTGCACCAGTCTACTTGAGATTTGATGAATACTTTGCTTGTATGAGCTATATTAGGAATAGATTGCTCAATACAGATAGTTATAGAAATTGCACAGTGGTCAGAAGTTCCCACAGGAGGATCAACAGCACCTGTAACGACTCCAGGGGAATCAGTGAAAACCAAGTCAAGGCAGTTCCCAGATGAATGGGTAGGCTCCCTAATGACTTGCTCACAACCCGACTCACACGCAAAATCATAAGCCCTGATACCATGACAGTCAGTAGGGGAGACAGAAGACAGCCATTGCCTATGATGAGCATTGAGGTCTCCCATAAATACAAAGCAGGCTTTCCGGTCATTTTCCTGTACCTTGGCCATGGCAAGGAGCAGACAATCAAAAATAGTATCATCTAAGTCTGGATTGCGATAGACAGAAAAAAGATAAAAATTATTTTGCTTACCACATACTTTCATAACTTGCATCTCATGGCAAGAACAAGCATAGGAGGTCTTTGAAGCAGAGTAACCATTCCTAATGTAAACTGCCATTCCTCTAGCCCTAGGAATGGCATCACGCCTAAGTAAAATTGGTTTTTTGAAGCCTGGTATAAGTAGTTCAGAGACATGCCTCATATTTGAAACCAGGGTCTCTGAACAGAGTAAAATGTCATGAGACTTGGATGAAGCAGTCAAGTCTTTAATATTGGCATGTAGGCCCCTAATATTAATATAGAGTAGACGACATTTTATCTGACGAGGATGACCAGGTCCAGGGTTGAGCTCAATATCTCCTGATAAAATTAAAAACGATATTAAAAAAATAATATTAGCAACAAGATCTTCAACAAAAATAACAATTTGTACAACAACAACAACAACAATTTGTACAAAATTATTCAATAGCAAAACTTTCATTAACTGAATATTATATGTCGGAAAAAAACTGGTCAACATGATGGAGCCGACACATCATGCAAGGCAAAATTCCCTTCAGGACGCCACAACAACTGAGGGAGGACAGTAATGATGACTTTGGAATGAAAAAGAATAAAGAAAAGAGAAAAGAAAAGAATAGACCAAGGCAACCTCTTGAAAAGCCATCAGAGCCTCTTTGCTCATCTATTAAGCCTGCCCTACACACCATTTGAGTAAAACAAGAGGAGGAATGAAAAATAGGAAAGTATGCCTAAATGTACCCTTAGGCAGGGATCTCAAACACAAGAGAGTGGAAGACCATGGTACAGAGGCTATGGCACAATCCAATGCATGAGAACACCTTTCTGTCAGGGAGGTCCCTTAGCCTTTGACTGAAGTGTCTATCCACAAGACAGTGGAGGGTTTGGATTCAGAGTTATCCCTCTCCTAGGCGGATTGTCAACCAAGACTTCGAGCTCCACCTGCCCGGGTTTGAGTTCGGAGTTGTCCCTCTCCTAGGTGGATTGTCACACAAGACTATGAGCTCCACCTGCCCATACCGTAACCCTGGTATAGGGTGGCTACCGAGCGCTACGCCTTGCCAAAGGGCGACTCGTGATTTTGTCCGGGGCTGCTTATTCAGTTTATTCGCAACTAACCTCTATATCTAGAGGCCTTCCCCCGATCCGCAACCTGGGGACCCGATGGATGGGAGTTGTCATCTCCAGGGTTTCTCTGGTTGCCCAGTCAACGTGAGTGTTGAAGTCCCCCATGACGATACTCACCGTACCTTCAGTTAACTGATTCAGTTGATTATAGAGGTCCCTGTCTTGATCCTCCGTCGAGGATGGGGGTCTATAAACTGTAACAGTCCTGTACTTGGTGGTACCCAGCTCCAAGTCCACGCATAGGACTTCTTGGTGGGCGGTGGTGGTGCTGCTCGTTGCCGTGAATACACTTCTCACGTACACCACCACTCCGCCCCCCTCCTTCGCCAGCCGGTCTTTGTGGAAGATCTGGTAGCCCGGGATTGCGAATTCGCCCTCAAAGTCACGAACAGAGGTTCGAATCCACGACTCCGTGATGGCCACCAGATCTGGTTCTTCCGTTGCTACGAGGGCCACTAATTCCAGAAACTTGTTCCGGATAGACCTCGCGTTGAACAGAAGAACCTTAAGTGAGTTCCCGGCTGGTGGTCTCCCTAAGTTCGACCGTTTCCCGCCGCCTTTGGCTTGGCGGCAGGAACGGTCCTCCTTTCCCGAACAGACCGGACGCAGCGGTTAACCGTCTCCTGGATGAGGTTAGCCAGCATGGCTTTTCCCTTCATCGACAGGTGGGCTCCGTCCCTTTCGTAGAGGTCGTTCCTACCAAAGAACGTCCGGAAAGGGTCCGCGAAGAAGACCCCTTCAGCTGTACAGAGGTCTCTCAACCTCTGGTTTACCAGCTCATTGCGACGGTATGTAATGGGGTTAGGGCTCCTCCGTGGAAGGATCCCGACAACGACCCTCCTCCTCGTCTTTAGTCCGCAGTCGTCGACTGCCCCCATGACGTTCTGGAGTATTGGTTCTGTCGCCCCTGCTCCCCCATTGCGGAAGTAGAGGTCGTTGCCACTAGCCAGAATGGCAACTACTGAAGAGTCAGTAGTGGGACTCTTCTCCACCTCCTTTCTCAGTGCCTTATTACCCTTGCCGGGCAGGCACTTGACCTCCACTTTCTTTTGGAGCCGTGCTCGCAGGAACGGTTCTAGTCCTCGAGCCTGAGAGTCACCATAGACAGTGACCTCCGGTTTCTTGCACGCTTTCTCCTTCTTCCTCTCCACCTTCTTCCAGCCATCTGCCTTCGTGCTCTTTTCCTTCTCTTTCGTGTTTACAGCTTCGCTCTCCTTTTTTCTTCTTTTCAATCTTCTCTTCTTCCCTTTTCTGCTTCCTTCTATTCTTCTTCCTTTCTTGCTTCTTTCGCTTTCTCTCCTTTTTCTCATCTTCTGTGATGGGAGTTTTGGGGGGTTTCTTGACGGCGGCTGCGTAGCTGCCATCATTGTCCCCTCCACTACCCTCAGCGGTCTTCTCCTCAGCCGTAGCGCTCGAGTCGTCACTCGAGTGCTTGGGGTCGAGTGCATTCTTTAGGAGGGCGACCTGGCTCTTAAGGTCGGCGATCTGCCCGGTGTACCTCTCCTCCATCTGGGCAATCTCCTTCCTCCTCCTTTCCTCCGCCTGCTCGAGCTTCTCCTCCAGAACGCAGAAGAGGCATCTGCTCGTTGGAGCGATGTCCCTGAAGTTGCCTTCCGGGAAGTCAATACACCAGCGTGTGCTTTCGCATTTTGGGCATTCGCTTTTTAGTGTTTGAGCGCCAGGCATTATTACTATCACTTGTAGACCACTTGTTGAAAAAATTTGGGGGGATGGTGATTTATCCTCGCGCGAGTCGCTCCCTCCTACCCTTCCTTCAGCTTTGGGACTTTTGGAGTGCAATCCGCTTTGGCGTTGCCGTCCAGCTAGTAGCGACTAGACTGTCGAGCCCTGGGCACCGTGGCTCCCAACCAGGCGAATGCACAGGGAGACAACAGTTTCATGCACCTTACTAACTCTTAATGACTGAAGTCGGAGCGGCCAGGATCTCTGGCGAGCGGTCAAGGGATATCGTGCTCGCTTTGAAAGACTCTACCCGGGGCTTTTAGTTGGCCTGGCAGCCAACCTGGTAACAAGGACCCGTCACCTCGGGTCGGTGCAACCACAGACACTAAGGAACGGTCACAGGGAGCTGGTCAGGCAATTGCACGTTAGGAGAAGGCTTAACGGGGCACTTAGCTCATCTCCATTAATCGCGCCCCGGTGCCTAGGATCCCTTCAATCCTAGTCTCTCGCGACCTGTGAGCGTTAGATAGTGTTATTTATAGAAGTTCCAAAGCCTCTCTTCCCACTCGGCATAAGGTAGCTGGTGAGGTCCTTACTATCAAATAGTATCGAAGTTGTTTTTTTTTTTTTTTTTACATTTTTTTCAAGGTTGGGGATAGCGTAAGAAAAGGACGGAGTCATAGCGGCAAAGTGCCATCGAAAAATTTAGGAAGGAGTATAAAGGTGGCACTCTTGGTCCGAGCTCTCCCCGTCGGCCAGTCCAGCATGGGTAACCCTTTCAGGCGTCTGTTGCGCCCGCCGGTACAGCCCTAAGGATCAGAGAGCTGCTCAATCTCTCCCACCACGGAAAGGTGGTGCCAAGAGAGAGAGAGAGAGAGAGAGAGAGTAACAACAAGGAGTAACAACAAGGAAAAAAGGTACCCTAGGAGACCTTACGGTCCATTCAAAGAGGGTACCATTGGACTTGCAATCGAGCGGGCACAAGGCTGCTCAATTGTTTTGCGTCCCTAAACGGCCACTTTTCAAGACCTTGTCTAGTCTTGACTTGAACTGGTCAACAGATTCACTGTTGACAACTTCCACTGGAAGTGCGTTCCACTTACCGCAGATACTGTAGGTGAAAAAATTTCCACACAGATTGCGGTTGTAACGCTTCAGTTCAAGTTTGAAGCTGTGATTGCGCGTTCTGTTCTCACTCAGTGTGAAAATATCCCGGTAGTCAACATTGTCGAACCCTCGAAGTATTTTGAAAACTTCGATGAGCTGACCACGCAGTCTACGGGTTTCCAGCGATCACAGATCTAACTCCCTTAGTCTATCCTCATAACTTTTATGTCGGATAGAGGGAATCAGCTTGGTTACCCTGGCTTGTACGCGTTCCAATCTCGCGATGTCCTTTCGCAATGAAGGACTCCAAAATTGTACGGCATACTCCAGGTGCGGTCGGACAAGTGAGTTGTACAGGCACAGTACAATCTACTGGTTCCGATAACCAAACTGGCGCTTAATATAGCCTAGCATCCTTTGGGCCTTTTTCTCCGCCTCAATGCACTGTTTCGAGAACTTGAGGTAACTAGTGATTGTTACACCCAAGTCCTTCTCAGTGTCGGTGGATTCCATAGCAGTGCCCTTAAGGATATACTGAGATTGGGGGTTTCTGTGGCCGATATGCATCACTTTGCATTTGCCCACGTTAAAAGGCATTTGCCACGTGTCCGACCATTCCCCAATCTTCCCAAGATCTTCCTGCAGGCGGGCAGTATTTCCATCCTTTGCAACGTTCATACCAAGCTTGGTATCGTCCGCAAATTTGGAAATCTTGGCAACCATGTCACCGTCCATGTCGTTGACGTAGATAATGAATATTGTGGTCCCAGGACAGAACCTTGAGGCACCCCGCTAGTAACGGGCACCCACTCAGAAGACTGTCCATTCACCACCACCCGTTGCCGTCTGCCACTTAGCCAGTTCTCGATCCAGCCGGCTACCTTTCCGTCTATGCCAAGCGCTCGCACTTTCCGGAGAAGGCGGCGGTGTGGTACCTTATCAAAGGCTTTCTGAAAGTCTAGGTAGATTACATCCACCGCCTTGTCCCGATCGTGCTCACTGAAAACGAAGTGGAAGAATTCTACAAGGTTCGTCAGGCATGACCGTTGCCTTCGGAAGCCGTGCTGGGAACTCCTCAGTAGCAGGTTTGACTCTAAATACGACGTCACTTTGTCCACCATGATGCTTTCCATGAGTTTACCGACTATCGAAGTCAGACTGATTGGTCGGTAGTTCGACGGTTGGTTACGGTCTCCTTTCTTGAAGATCGGAGTCACCTCCGCCTCACGCCAGTCTCTAGGAACGCATTTGGTCCGGATTGACATGTTAAAGATAGCGCACAGATGTCGTGATACTTCATCGCACACTTCCTTCAACACCTTGGATAGAAACCCGTCCGGTCCAGGGGACTTATTCGTCTTTAGGTCAGCGATCTTTTTCTTTATTTCTCCTTCAGTGAAGTCCATTGCCTCAAGCTTTTCCCCCGAGTAGGAATCCGTCGGCTGGGGAATGGGACCACACTCTTCACTAAACACTGAAGAGAAGTAGTCGTTGAGGAGGTTGGCATTTTCTGCATCTGAATGCTTTAATGTCCCCTCCTCGTTCCTCAAGGGGCCAATCGTTCGACGGATTGGTTTACGGCTGTTCACATATCCAAAAAACTCCTTGGGATTCTCTTTACAGAGTCTCGCCACTCGGAGTTCCTCAGACCGCTTAGCCGCCCTTATGCTGGACTTCACTCTCCTGGCTAGCCTCCGGTATTCGTCAAAGTCGCCCGAGATCTTCGATTGCCGGTACACATTTCTCTTCTCCCTAAGCAGTTGCCCGATTTGTCGATTAAACCACTTTGGTTGAACAGAAGACCGACGGGGGTATTTCAGAGGGATAAAACGCGATTGAAGACTCATGAATGTGGTTTTGAAACTGTTCCAAGAGTCTTCAACAGCATCGCACTCCTCTAGCCTCGCGTCAGTCAGTCCCGCGCGTAGACCTGCAAAGTCTGCTCTTCTCAAATCGAGTTTCCTTGATTTACTAGTTGCAGGCTCTGCCTTGGGGACTTTGACTACAAATCTAATTAGTCGGTGGTCACTGCCACCGAGCTCTTCGCCAACAGAGAGGTCCTTAACGATGTCATCCTCAGAGGTGAAAACCAAGTCGAGGATATTGTCTCCTCTCGTTGGCTCTCTCACCCATTGAGTGAGGAACTCGTTGTTCGCGAACTCCAGGAGTAGTGCGTTTTCGCCACAGGGTTCTCTGGTTTCCTAGTCAACTTGTGTGTTGAAATCACCCATGACGATACACACTCTGTCTTCGACAAGTTCTCCTAGTAGCTGGTACAGATCTCTGTCCTTTTCAACGAGTTGGGCAGGAGGTCTATAAAGCACCAGGGTCCTGTATTTGGCAGGACCTATCTCTAGGTCAACACCTAGTAGTTCATGGTCGGATACGTTGTTGCAATCCGTCGAGTTGAGAGTATCCTTGACATACAACATCACACCGCCACCCTCTCTGTCTGGCCTATCTTTCAAGAAGAGCTGGTAACCGGGAATCGTGAATTCACCTTCAAAATCTCGGCTTGAGGTTTTTATCCACGACTCCGTTATGGCCACCATCTCCGGTTCTTCTGTTGCTACGAGGCCACGGAGCTCAAGAAACTTATTCCTGATTGACCTCGCATTGAACAGAAGAACTTTGAGGGAGTCCCCTAGTGTAGGACTCCCTACGCTCTTCCGTTTCCCGGCTTCTCTGTTTTCGTGGTCACACCCTTTTTGACGACCTCCGAGAAGGTCGTTCCAGGAGTGACACGGGCATGCTGGCGCACGTCCGCTTTCGCTCTGTTTCGAACGCTCCTTTGGGTGCGTTCCACGACATCTTGAATTAGATTGGCGAGAAAGGCCTTCCCTTTAAAGGAGAGATGTACCCCGTCCCTTTGGTAGAGGTCGTCTCTACCGATAAAGGTACGATAGGGGTCCACGAAGAAGACTCCTTCTGCCGTGCAGAGATCCGCCAACCTTTTGTTCACTGCCACGTTTCTTTCGTGAGCGGTTCGGGATGGACCTCTTCTCGGAAGCATCCCAACCACCACACGTTTGCGGGTTTTAAGCCCTATGTCGTCCACGGCTCCCATCACTGTTTGGATGGTCTTACCACTGAGGCCCACTTTACCCCCTCTGAGGTAGATGTCGTTGCCTCTCACCATCAGAGCAACAACAGAATTCTCAGAAATCTGAGC
The DNA here is from genome assembly GCA_963969495.1 of Ceratothoa steindachneri. NCBI lineage: Eukaryota > Metazoa > Arthropoda > Malacostraca > Isopoda > Cymothoidae > Ceratothoa > Ceratothoa steindachneri. The sequence continues at coordinate 1,055,159 of OZ018323.1, forward strand.
TTTCTCTGCCTCTACTCTGATGGTGTGGTTACCCCATCCTGACAGGCAGCTTACCTTCACGCTAGTGCGAAGGCGGGCCGCTAGCAGCGGCTGCAGATCCCGTGTTTGCGAGTCACCAATGAGGGTGACCTTCGGACACTTGGTCTCTGAAGACGGGGTCTTCCCTTGTGGAAGAGGCCTCCCCTTTTCCTCTTTACTCTCCACATTCTTATCTTTCTTTTTCTTCTTCTTTATCTGTTTTTCTTCTATTTTAGGTTCTACTCTTGTTTCAACTATCACCTTTTTCTTTTTTTTCTTCGTTTCTCCTTTCTTCTTTTTCTCCTTCTCTCTCGCCTCAGCTGGCTTAGCCTCAGATGATGCCGGAATGTCCGCTTCATTACCAGGGGATTCCGAAACGTCAGTGGGAGGCGCCTCTTCTAGGCATCGAACCTGAGCTACGTTAAGGGCTTCGAGCTTCTCCAACTTTCCCTCAAGGACCTTAGCTCTCTCCTCTGAGGCTCTATAGAGGTCTTTTAATTTTTCCACCTCTCGCGTCAATATGCAAGTAGTGCAGATACTTTCAGGGCTGCATTTTGAGTAGCAGCCCTCCGGGAAGTCAACGCACCACTTTTCTAACTGGCATATTGCACAGTTGTGTTTGAGACGAACGGGTCCTTTTTTGCCTGTCATTTTGAGCGCTTTCTCTCTCTCTCTGAAAACTCGTGACCAATCAATGATAAAAAAGGGGGGTTGGTGAGTTCTCCCAGCGTGAGTCGCTCCCGCCTATCGATCGGAGAGGTTTCGGATCTTTCAGAAGGCACGCTCCATGTGCTGCTGTTCGTCCGACCGAGTCGTCAAACCTCGGCGTGCCGTGGCTCCCAACCAAGCAGCACTGACGGTCCCCGAAGGGGCGATCGATTTCTCACCAGGTGAACAACAACGAAGCACGCCCCGTACTAAACTCCTACTAGTTCCCTTCACAACGGCCAGGATCTCGGAGTAGCGTTCAATGGATATCCCGCCACACCAAGGAACTCGACCCAAGGCTTTTTATTGGCCTGGCAACCAACATGGGAACAAAGGGCCGTCACCTCGGACCAATGCTACCATAAGCACCCGTCAACGGTCACTGGGAACGGTCAATAATTACGCGCCAGGGAAGGGGTTAACGAGGCACTACCCTCATCCCATTAATCGTGCCCCAACGCCTAGGACACCTCTAGTCCTAGTCTCTCGCAACCAGTGAGCGTCGATTGGCGTTGTTTATAGAGGTTCCAAAGCCTCTCTTCTGACGCATGAGGTAGCTGCCAGGTCCTTATAGGTAGATAGAGGAAGAAAGGGAAAGAGTGACACGATAGGAGTAGGCTTTTTTTTGTTTTTTTTTCTTTTTGTATGAGTGGGAGATAGCATAAAAGTAAAAAAAGGGAGAGGGATAGAGTAGAAAAAGGAAGGAATGACGCACTTAGTCTGGAACCTCGTTTCCGACCAAATCGACAAGGGAAGCCATACCAGGGGTACCCAGAAGAGGTACCCCCGCCGACATAGCTCGAAAAGTCCAAGGTCCACACAAGCTCTCTTCCCGCGACAAGGGGGCGTCACCTCTCCCTCTATTTTCGTTATCAAAAAAAAGAAGAGAGAGAGAGAGAGAGAGAGAGAGTAACAAGGAGTAACAAGGAAAGTAAGTACCCTAGGAGACCTTACGGTCCATTCAAAGAGGGTACCTTTGGACTAGCAATTGAGCGGGCACATGGCTGCTCAATTGTTTTGCGTCCCTAAACGGCCACTTTTCAAGACTTTGTCTAGTCTTGACTTGAACTGGTCAACAGATTCACTGTTGACAACTTCCACTGGAAGTGCATTCCACTTACCGCAGATACTGTAGGTGAAAAAGTTTCCACACAGATTGCGGTTGTAACGCTTCAGTTCAAGTTTGAAGCCGTGATTGCGCGTTATGTTCTCACTCAGTGTGAAAATATCCCGGTAGTCAACATTGTCGAACCCTCGAAGTATTTTGAAGACTTAATGAGCTGACCACGCAGTCTACGGGTTTCCAGTGAGAACAGATCTAACTCCCTTAGTCTATCCTCATAACTTTTATGTCGGATAGAGGGAATCAGCTTGGTTGCCCTGGCTTGTACGCGTTCCAATCTCGCGATGTCCTTTCGCAATGAAGGACTCCAAAATTGTACGGCATACTCCAGGTGCGGTCGGACAAGTGAGTTGTACAGGCACAGTACAATCTCCTGGTTCCGATAACCAAACTGGCGCTTAATATAGCCTAGCATCCTTTGGGCCTTTTTCTCCGCCTCAATGCACTGTTTCGAGAACTTGAGGTCACTAGTGATTGTTACACCCAAGTCCTTTTCAGTGTCACTCGATTCAAGAGCAGTGCCCTTAAGGATATACTGAGATTGGGGGTTTCTGTGGCCGATATGCATCACTTTGCATTTGCCCACGTTAAAAGGCATTTACCACGTGTCCGACCACTCCCAAATCTTCCTGCAGGCGGGCAGTATTTCCATCCTTTGCAACGAGAGAGAGAGAGAGAGAGAGAGAGAGAAAAGAGAAAAAGAGAGAGAGAGAGAGAGAGAGAGTCACAAGGAAAAGAAGTACCCTAGAAGAACTTACGGTCCTCATGAGAGGGTACTTGTTACGAGTCAGGGACTCGTGAGCCTGTCAGCGAACCAGGACTTTATCCAGGCGCCTTTTGAACTGCTTCACAGAGTCGCTGTTCACGACTTCTGGCGGAAGCGCGTTCCACTCGTTGCAGAGAGAGTTACAAGGAGTTACAAGGAAAGATAGTACCTCAGAAGACTAAGTTAGTCCATACCGAGGAGGTACTCATTTAATTTGAGAGAGAGAGAGAGAGAGAGAGTGTAACAACAAGGAGTAACAACAAGGAAAGAAGGTACCCTAGGAGACCTTACGGTCCATTCAAAGAGGGTACCTTTGGACTAGTAATTGAGCGGGCACAAGGCTGCTCAATTGTTTTGCGTCCCTAAACGGCCACTTTTCAAGACTTTGTCTAGTCTTGACTTGAACTGGTCAAAAGATACACTGTTGACAACTTCCACTGGAAGTGCGTTCCACATACCGCAGATACTGTAAGTGAAAAAATTTCCACACAGATTGCGGTTGTAACGCTTCAGTTCAAGTTTGAAGCCGTGATTGCGCGTTCTGTTCTCACTCAGTGTGAAAATATCCCGGTAGTCAACATTGTCGAACCCTCGAAGTATTTTGAAAACTTCGATGAGCTGACCACGCTGTCTACGGGTTTCCAGCGAGAACAGATCTAATTCCCTTAGTCTATCCTCATAACTTTTATGTCGGATAGAGGGAATCAGCTTGGTTGCCCTGGCTTGTACGCGTTCCAATCTCGCGATGTCCTTTCGCAATGAAGGACTCCAAAATTGTACGGCATACTCCAGGTGCGGTCGGACAAGTGAGTTGTACAGGCACAGTACAATCTCCTGGTTCCGATAACCAAACTGGCGCTTAATATAGCCTAGCATCCTTTGGGCCTTTTTCTCCGCCTCAATGCACTGTTTCGAGAACTTGAGGTCACTAGTGATTGTTACACCCAAGTCCTTTTCAGTGTCACTCGATTCAAGAGCAGTGCCCTTAAGGATATACTGAGATTGGGGGTTTCTGTGGCCGATATGCATCACTTTGCATTTGCCCACGTTAAAAGGCATTTACCACGTGTCCGACCACTCCCAAATCTTCCTGCAGGCGGGCAGTATTTCCATCCTTTGCAACGAGAGAGAGAGAGAGAGAGAGAGAGAGAGAGAAAAGAGAAAAAGAGAGAGAGAGAGAGAGAGAGAGAGAGTCACAAGGAGTCACAAGGAAAAGAAGTACCCTAGAAGAACTTACGGTCCTCATGAGAGGGTACTTGTTACGAGTCAGGGACTCGTGAGCCTGTCAGCGAACCAGGACTTTATCCAGGCGCCTTTTGAACTGCTTCACAGAGTCGCTGTTCACGACTTCTGGCGGAAGCGCGTTCCACTCGTTGCAGAGAGAGTTACAAGGAGTTACAAGGAAAGATAGTACCTCAGAAGACTAAGTTAGTCCATACCGAGGAGGTACTCATTTAATTTGAGAGAGAGAGAGAGAGAGAGAGAGAGAGAGTGTAACAACAAGGAGTAACAACAAGGAAAGAAGGTACCCTAGGAGACCTTACGGTCCATTCAAAGAGGGTACCTTTGGACTAGTAATTGAGCGGGCACAAGGCTGCTCAATTGTTTTGCGTCCCTAAACGGCCACTTTTCAAGACTTTGTCTAGTCTTGACTTGAACTGGTCAAAAGATACACTGTTGACAACTTCCACTGGAAGTGCGTTCCACATACCGCAGATACTGTAAGTGAAAAAATTTCCACACAGATTGCGGTTGTAACGCTTCAGTTCAAGTTTGAAGCCGTGATTGCGCGTTCTGTTCTCACTCAGTGTGAAAATATCCCGGTAGTCAACATTGTCGAACCCTCGAAGTATTTTGAAAACTTCGATGAGCTGACCACGCTGTCTACGGGTTTCCAGCGAGAACAGATCTAATTCCCTTAGTCTATCCTCATAACTTTTATGTCGGATAGAGGGAATCAGCTTGGTTGCCCTGGCTTGTACGCGTTCCAATCTCGCGATGTCCTTTCGCAATGAAGGACTCCAAAATTGTACGGCATACTCCAGGTGCGGTCGGACAAGTGAGTTGTACAGGCACAGTACAATCTCCTGGTTCCGATAACCAAACTGGCGCTTAATATAGCCTAGCATCCTTTGGGCCTTTTTCTCCGCCTCAATGCACTGTTTCGAGAACTTGAGGTCACTAGTAATAGTAACACCCAAGTCCTTCTCAGTGTCACTCGATTCAAGAGCAGTGCCCTTAAGGATATACTGAGATTGGGGGTTTCTGTGGCCGATATGCATCACTTTGCATTTGCCCACGTTAAAAGGCATTTGCCACGTGTCCGACCACTCCCTAATCTTCCCAAGATCTTCCTGCAGGCGGGCAGTATTTCCATCCTTTGCAACGTTCATACCAAGCTTGGTATCGTCGGCAAATTTGGAAATCTTCGCAATCATGTCACCGTCCATGTCGTTGACGTAGATGATGAATATTAGTGGTCCGAGGACAGAACCTTGAGGAACCCCGCTAGTAACGGGCACCCACTCAGAAGACTGTCCATTTACCACCACCCGTTGCCGTCTGCCACTTAGCCAGTTCTCGATCCAGCCGGCTACCTTTCCGTCTATGCCAAGCGCTCGCACTTTCCGGAGAAGGCGGCGGTGTGGTACCTTATCAAAGGCTTTCTGAAAGTCTAGGTAGATTACATCCACCGCCTTGTCCCGATCGTGCTCACTGAAAACGAAGTGGAAGAATTCTACAAGGTTCGTCAGGCATGACCGTTGCCTTCGGAAGCCGTGCTGGGAACTCCTCAGTAGCAGGTTTGACTCTAAATACGACGTCACTTTGTCCACCATGATGCTTTCCATGAGTTTACCGACTATCGAAGTCAGACTGATAGGTCGGTAGTTCGACAATTGGTTACGGTCTCCTTTCTTGAAGATAGGAGTCACCTCCGCCTCACGCCAGTCTCTAGGAACGCATTTGGTCCGGATTGACATGTTAAAGATAGCGCACAGATGTCGTGATACTTCATCGCACACTTCCTTCAACACTTTAGGTAGAAACCCGTCCACGCCAGGGGACCTATTCGTCTTTAGGTCAGCGATCTTTTTCTTTATTTCTCCTTCGGTGAAGTCCATTGCCTCCAGCTTTTCCCCCGAGTAGGAATCCGTCGGCTGGGGAATGGGACCACACTCTTCAGTAAACACTGAAGAGAAGTAGTCGTTGAGGAGGTTGGCATTTTCTGCATCTGATTGCTTTAATGTCCCCTCCTCATTCCTCAAAGGGCCAATCGTTCGACGGATTGGTTTACGGCTGTTCACATATCCAAAAAACTCCTTGGGATTCTCTTTACAGAGTCTCGCCACTCGGAGTTCCTCAGACCGCTTAGCCGCCCTTATGCTGGACTTCACTCTCCTGGCTAGCCTCCGGTATTCGTCAAAGTCACCCGAGATCTTCGATTGCCGGTACACATTTCTCTTCTCCCTAAGCAGTTGGCCGATTTCTCGATTAAACCACTTTGGTTGAACAGAAGACCAACGGGGGCATTTCAGAGGGATAAAACGCGATTGAAGACTCATGAATGTGGTTTTGAAACTGTTCCAAGAGTCTTCAACAGCATCGCACTCTTCTAGCCTCGCGTCAGTCAGTCCCGCGCGTAGACCTGCAAAGTCTGCTCTTCTCAAATCGAGTTTCCTTGATTTACTAGTTGCAGGCTCTGCTTTGGGATTCTCTTTACAGAGTCTCGCCACTCGGAGAGAGAGAGAGAGAGAGAGAGAGAGCGCACATCCACCGCCTTATCCCGATCGTGCTCACTGAAAACGAAGTGAAAGAATTACATAAGGTTCGTCAGGCATGACCGTTGCCTTCGGAAGCTGTTCTTGGAACTCCTCAGTAGCAGGTTTGACTCTAAATGCGACGTCAATTTGTCCACCATCACGCTTTCTATGAGTTTATCGACAATCGAAGTCAGACTGATAGGTCGGTAGTTTGACGGTTGGCTAAGGTCTCCTTTCTTGAAGATAGGAGTCACCTCCGTTTCACGCCAGTCTCTAGGAACGCATTCGGTCCGGATTGACATGTTGAAGTTGCGCTTAGGTATCGTGACACATGATCGCGCACTTCTTTCAGTACTTTCGGTAGAAACTCATCCGGGCCAGGTGACTTATTCGTCATTAAGTCAGTGATCTTTTTTTCTATTTTCCTCCGGTGAAGTCCATATGCTCCAGCTTTTCCCCCGAGTAGCAATCCGTTGGATGGGGGGTGGGGCCACACTCTTCAGTAAACACAGAAAAGAAGTAGTCGTTGAGGAGGTTAGCATTTTTTGCATCTGAGTGCTCTAATGTCCCCTTATCATTCCTCAAAGGGTGAATTGTTCGACGGATTGGCTTACGGCTGTTTACATACCCAAAGAACTCCTTGGGATTCTCTTTATAAAGTCTCGCCACGCGGAGTTCCTCAGACCGCTTAGCCGCCCTTATGCTGGTCTTGACTCTCTTCTCCTGACTAGCCTCCGATATTCCTCAAAGACACCCGGGATCTTCGATTGCCGGTACACATTTCTCTTTTCCCTAAGCAGTTGGCCGATTTTTCCAGTAAACCACTTTAGTTGAACAAAAGACCGACGGGGGCATTTCAGAGGGATGAAACGCGATTGAAAACTCATGACTGTGGTTTTGAAACTGTTCCACGAGTCTTCAACAGCCTTGCACACTTTTAGCCTCGCATCAATCAGTCCAGCACGAAGACCTGCACAGTCTGCTCTTCGCAAATCAATTTTCCTCGATTTACTAATTGCAGTCCCTGCCTTGGGGACTTTGACTACAAATCTAATTAGTCGGTGGTCACTGCCTCTCGTTGGCTCTCTCACCCATTGAGTCAGGAACTCGTTGTTCTCGAACTCCAGGAGTAGTGCGTTCTCGCCACAGGGTTCTTTGGTTTCCCAGTCAACATGGGTAGTGAAGTCACCTATGCTGATACACACTCTGCCTTTTACAAGTTCGCCCAACAGTTGATACAGACTCCTGTCATGTTTTAAATGTTTGGCAGGGGGTATGTAAAGCACCAGGGTCCTGTATCTGACAGGACCTATCTCTAGGTCAACACCTAGTAGTTCATGGTCGGATACGATGTTGCAATCCATCGAGTTGAGAGTATCCTTGACATACAACATCACACCGCCACCTTTTCTGCCTGGCCTATCTTTCAGGAAGAGTTGTTAACCGGGAATGGTGAATTCACCTTCAAAATCTCGGTTTGACGTTTTTATCCACGACTCTGTTTTGAATACCATCTCAGGTTCTTCTGTTGCTACGAGGCATTGTGTTTACCCCCACATGAGCCGTCAACTTAAATGCACTCCAGAAGATGGTGGCCATGATCTTCCTGGCTGAGGGTTGGGTCCAGAACTTGATGGGGGTCGGAGAGCCCCTGTGCTTCCAGGCCATGCTTTCAAGCTTGGTCTTGGGATCCCAGTGATGGATCCATGTTTCATCACCTGTCACTATGCGTGACTCGAATCCCGGCGGGTCTTGGTTGTACAGGAGCATTAGCTCCTCCGAACTTTGACGACGTTGAAGTCGATCATGGGGCGTGAGGTTTTGTGAGGTTTCTAGTGATCCAATGGGCAGAGACCTTGGTCCCTATTGTCGTGGAGGATGTTGTTGATAACACTTCCATGTGATATTCCAAGTTCTCGCTTGATTTCTTCGACCTTCACCCGCCGATTTTCGAGGATCATCCTCTCCACACAGGCCATATTGTCCTTGTTGGTCACGTCTGAAGGGTGTCCTGAACGGGGATCATCCTCAAGGGACTCATGACCATGGTGGAACTCCCTATTCCAGCGAGCAATGGTTGCATAACATAACATAAATTCACAGATGACAAAAGCCCCAAGGGCCTATCAAAGGTCATCCGCATCCGTCACCCCCCCCCCCACAACATAATATAACATGACGAAAGCCACAAGGGCCCATCAGAGGTCATCCGAGTCAAACGGCCTCTTCTTTTTTAAGGCACCCAAACTCCCAAGAAAACTGCATCCAGAAACAAGGGTATCACCAATCAAGGCTTGTCAAGAACTAAATCATGCAGCTATAGATATATACAAACAATATTAATATATACAAAACTTAGGAAGGGGCAGTGTCGGTTTACACTGCAACCATGCATTCATGGATCTCTTTTGCATTCTTTCCTTCCTTGGTCAAAAGTTTGATCAACGCGAGATGCTCAACCTTTTTCATTATTGAAAAATTTGTGACTGACGATCAGCTACTTCTTCTTAAATAGACATAACATAACATAATTTCACAGATTACAAAAGCCACAAGGCCCTATCAAAGGTCATCCGCATCCGTCAAAACCCACCCACAAAAAGCACCATCGCCAGGGGAAGACAAAATTAAAGTCCCTCACAATATAATATAACAGATGACAAAAGCCACAAGGGCCCATCATAGGTCATCCAAGTCAAACGGCGTCTTTTTTAAGGCACCCAAACTCCCAAGAAAACTACATCCAGAGTATTGCATCCAGAAACAAGGGTATCACCAATCAAGGCTTGTCAAGAACTAAATCATGCAGCTATAGATATATACAAACAATATTAATATATACAAAACTTAGGAACCATCACAACCTTCCTTCCCCATAAACTCATCCAACCTACTCTTAAATACATTTAAATTTGGACTACCTACTAACCTCCGCGGCAATTTGTTCCAGAAGTCTACTACTCTATTGGTGAAAAAATATTTTCTTAAATCCAACTTACACCCTTGCTTTTTAATTTTCAAGTGGTGACCTCTAGTCCGATTTCCATCATCTAACTCAAAAAACTTGCTAACATCCAATTTATCTATCCCAGAAATTTTTTTAAAGAGCTCAATCATATCCCCTCTCACACACCTCCTTTCGAACGAGAACATATTTAATACCCTCAGTCTATCTATATATTCAAGGTGCTTCAGGGAAGCAATAATCTTTGTTGCCCTCCGTTGCACTGATTCGAGAAGACTAATATCGTGCCTAAAATGTGGGGACCATGCCTGTATACAGTACTCTAGATGTGGCCTAACAAAAGAGTTATAGAGTTTAAGAATAACCTCATTACTTTTGTAACTGACATTTCTCTTAATGAAACCAAGCACTCTATTTGCCCTATTTCTTGCTTCAATACACTGCTTAGAAAACCTTAATGACTTATCTATTACTACTCCTAGATCTTTCTCATCCTCTACTGAGCTCAGCCAATGCCCATCCATTTCATAGTTAAATTCTCTATTATCTTTTCCCATGTTAATAACTTTGCACTTATCAAGGCTGAAAGTCATTTGCCACTTATGTGCCCAGGATAACAATTTATTTAAATCCCCGTGCACTTTAAAATTATCATCAATATCTTTAACTACAGCTGCTAATTTGGTATCATCCGCAAAAATTGACACTTTATTATTAACTGCCTCCCCAAGATCGTTTATATAGATGACAAATAATAATGGACCGAGAACTGATTCCTGAGGAACCCCACTGATAACATCCCTCCACTCTGACTTTACACCATTTAGCACTACCCTTTGCTTCCTGTCTTTCAGCCACTCTGCTATCCCCCTCCCTCTCTAGATGTTTAGTACTTTCTAACAGTGATCATTTAGTTCAAGAATTGACTGTTGGGGAAGCATTGGGAAATAGTGACCATCAGATAGTTCGTTTTAACTTGGGAATTGAGAAGGGTAAAATAACCGAGAATGGTGAAAAAGTTCCAAATTTTCATAAGGGAGATTATGTAAAACTTCAAAGCTTGCTAAATTTGGTAGACTGGGATGTAGAATTTAGAGGTAAAAATGCTTATGGGATGTGGGATACTTTCAAGCATATAATAAATGTAGTCCAAGAACAATGTATCCCAATGAAGGCCATTAGGAACAAAAGTAGGAAACCATTATGGTGGAATCAGGAGATAGCTAGAAAAATTTCAGAGAAGAAAAGAGCATACAAAAAATTACAGGTACAAAATAATATTCAAAATTTAATTGATTATAGAATGGCTAGGAATGAGTTAAATAAGATTATAAAGAAGAACAAAAGGGTGTCAGAAATTAAATTAGCTCAGGATAGCAACAAAGATCCTAGAAAGTTCTTTAGTTACTATAAAATTAATAACAAGTCTGGCAGAGTTAAAATAAGACCTATCAAATATGAAGGGTTTGTGAGAGAAACTGATGAGGAAATAGTTGAAGTACTAAATGGTCATTTTGCATCAGTATTTACAAAGGAGAAACTAAATAGTCTTATGTATAGTACTCATGGTAGAGGAAAAGAGTTGTTTACTACCATTAGTGTGGATCGGAGGATGATAAAAGGACTAATAGGTGAGTTAGATACTGCCAAGGCCTCCGGCCCTGATAATATTCATTCTAGGATATTTAAACAAGGGGTAGAAAGTATCTCAATAGCTCTGGAGAAGTTATATACTAGGTCACTGGAATATGGAGAAATACCCGATGATTGGAAGAGAGCGAATGTAGTCCCCATTTTCAAGAAGGGTAGTAAAGTGGATCCAAATAACTTTAGACCGGTTAGCCTGACTCCTGTAGTCTGTAAAATTCTTGAGAAAATAGTTAAAAAAGGGATTTGCCAACATCTAGAGAGAGGGGTTAATCAGCGATGCTCAGCATGGGTTTAGATCAGGTAGATCATGTTTGACTAATTTACTAGACTTTGTGGAGTTTATAACAGATCAAGTAGATAAGGGAGAGAATGTAGATATAATTTACTTAGATTTTAGTAAAGCATTTGATAAGGTACCACATAGGAGACTAGTTCATAAATTAAAAATGATTGGGATATGTCGGGGGGTTTCAAATTGGATAGCTGAGTGGCTGAAAGACAGGAAGCAAAGGGTAGTGCTAAATGGTGTAAAGTCAGAGTGGAGGGATGTTATCAGTGGGGTTCCTCAGGGATCAGTTCTCAGTCCATTATTATTTGTCATGTATATAAATGATCTTGGGGAGGCAGTTAATAATAAAGTGTTAATTTTTGTGGATGATACCAAATTAGCAGCTGTAGTTAAAGATATTGAGGATAATTTTGAAGTGCATGGGGATTTAAATAAATTGTTATCCTGGGCACATAAGTGGCAAATGACTTTCAACCTTGATAAGTGCAAAGTTATTAACATGGGAAAGGATAATAGAGAATTTAACTATGAAATGGATGGGCATTGGCTGAGCTCAGGGGGGAGCTTTTCAGAGGCCCCTCCAACACTTTTCTACCAGAGGGGAGGTTTACTCTCCTACACCTATGGGTGTGGTGGTTTCCCCTCACCCTTCTCTTTGGAGTCTCCCATGGATGACTTCACCTCCTTCAGCCCCAGTGGCAGTCCACACTTTCCTTTCAAATTGGATTGCCAAGAAAACAGGCAGTCATACTAGGATCGACTGCTCCCAGTATGGCGGCAGGGTCATGACTCCCACACCAATAATTCCCGCTGCCCTGACAAGGCTAACCCGGTTGTTCGAGGAGAGAGTTTAATCTTAATTTTATTATAACCTAATAAATAATAAAAACTACTGAAACCTTAAGCAATCACATCCCTCCCCCCCCCAATAAATAACCTTATATCCTAAATTCAGAATAATTAAAAAATATCTATATACATTAATCTATTATGTATGTGGCCTTACAAGTTTATTGGCCATAACCACACATATACTCAAGTATAAATAAAGCCTTACAAATATATTGACCAAAGTGAATCAAAGACTGCAAATTGTCAAAAGTAATGGGTGCACCCTTAATCTAATGGTTAACCGGTTGGAAAGGGGAGAAACAGAAGGGTATGGCAAGGTTGGGCCACTTTCTGAGGGACACGTAGTTGGGCCCAAATTTACATTCTAGCCCCAATCTATCCAACCCGCTTCGAGGATGTCGGATGTGAGAAATTGAGGGAGAAATGAAACAGATTGTATGTACAGTCCTTTATTTACAAAAATATGGGTAAATATATTTATATACAAAGAAAAACAATCTGTGAGGATACTACCAATCAAAAACAATTCTTATTCAAAATCAAACAACAAAATTATTTACAAAATACAAACAAACAAGCGATAAATGAGCAAACAAAAAAAAGTATACAATCAAAATCAATGAGTCCTAAAAACATACAACCAAAATCAAGCATATAAAAAAGAAAAGGCCTCACGTTTAGGTATTTTGCCCCTAGGGAAAGTCCTGCTGGCTGCCACTCATGTGGGCATAATTGTTGCGCATGTCTTTTTTTAAAGGCCTTATCCTCCAAGCTCATACAGTACACAATCCGGTCGTGTCTCGAGGCTACTAAAGCCCTCTTTTATTTAATTTAAATTATTGCAAATTTTGCAAAATCATCCTCTTTATAAAAGGAATACCTTCCTAAAATTTTAACAAAATAATAGAGTGGCTTTTTGTTAACAGAATTTTATCAAAGAAACTCTCTGCAAAGAGACAAAACATTTTAAACAAAACATCAAAATCAATTATATATATATATATATATATATATATATATATATATATAAAAACATCTATTCACACACACATCCTTACAGAGGGAGGGAAAGGGTATTGTAAAAGGGGTGGGAGAATGGCCCTTCAAACAGACTCACTTTCGCTCCACCACAACGTGAGGTCCGGGACTCGGCAAAGTATCCCAACTTCAGGGACCTGGGACACTCTAGTTCCAACTGCTGTTTTGGAGTCTGTGAGGCGCTAGCTCCAATTACTGCCTGGAGACTGGGAGGCCCTTCCAAGGTCCATACTTTAAGATGGTCCCCCTCTAAGGTAGGCACACGTACAAGGGTCAGGAGTGGCTTCAGCCCTCTCCAAATAGCCAGATCTCGATTGACTTTTTGGTATCACAGAGCTGGAAAAGAGAAGGCATTGTCAGTCACTGACCCCTGCCACACTCAATCACTCTTACACCTACCACTCTCACCCACACTATCACGCCGGAGTAACAATCACCTATTTTCCACCCAGGCGGCTCTTTCTCTTTTATTCCTTAGGTAATTCAATTACAAAACATCAATCAATTTGAAAAGAAAGAAAATGGAGATGAATGGGGAGGGGGGTGCATGGTGGAGGTCTATTGGGTCCCATCACACAAAGCGATGATGATGTAACCCAACATTTACACAGCCTAAAAAAAAAAGAAAGGGATTAGAGATGGAGGAGGGGAGTTGGACAACAATACACTACTACACCTGTGGGAGTGGAATTAATAGGGCCGACCCACTTAGAGTGGCAAAGGAGAGAGGGGCTAATTAAGCTGTCTCCTGCAGGCCTGCATGCTGAGTTTACAGGGGGTCAGTATGACTGACCCCCCTCTCTTTCCCAAACACAAACCACTAAAAGAAAGATTCCTCAATTGGGATTTGTGATGCCTTTGGGGAGGGGAATGGCCACATGGACACCCCCTGAGATGGGCTTGGTCCTGTACATGACCCAGCCACAGATGGCTGGATCTTGGTACCAAACACTGAACCTAAATCTTCCCCTGTGCAAGCTTCTCTTCTCTGACTGGTGCCCCTTTGACAGCTAATACCTTATCCATTTTTGAGAAAGATCTTGCTGAATCCATTTCATCAGTATAGGGGCTTCTTCTGGAGGTGAAGCGAAGCAGTTCAGTCTCAACCCTCTTCTAAAATGAGGGTTCCTCTCCATCCATGTGGGTTCTAGGGATGGATGGGTTAGTGCTGTTTCAGCAAGCAGGAAGGCCAGGATTGGCACATCCAGCCCTGAGGTGCTGTCAGGTGGGGGTGCCAGACAGACCAAAGCTGCAAGTTCCACTCCACATCAGATGCTCTGTGGTGACTAGAAAATGCCATCTTGGAAGCTTTCCTTCATAGACATCACTATGCCAGTATTTTCCTATCTAGAGAAGCCCTATTATACTATATTGCAATACGGTATCATGGAGACTCCTAAAAGATCTTTATTTCTGAGTTTCTACAAGATCATCTATTCTTCATAGGAATTGGGGTGGGGGAAGGGGGGGGGGATTGCCTCTCAGGCCCAATGGAGGAGGAAAAGGGTGTCCATCAGGAAAGTGTCTTCAGTGTCACACTCTTTGCCATCAGCATCAAAAGTATCACCTCAGCATTGCTGAAAGATGTTCTCACTATGCTCTTTGTTGATGACCTTTGTAGCCTTGCCATGAACATTCTTAATTCCATGTAGTTGAGCACTTAGGGTGCTGATAAAGCTACTGCCTTGCTTTTCTACCAATCCTTTGTTCATTCAAAGTTTGACTACTGGTGCGAGTTTTATGCATCCGCAGCCAATTGTCTATTGCTAAAGATAGATTCAATCAGCCACACATCTTAGCCTGATGACTGGTGCCTTCCGCATGCATCCCATCGAGAGCCTACTTGTCGATGCTGAGAAGTCATTTGCTCTGCAACTTAAACAGTACATTATCCCCCTGTATGCATAAGCCTGATGCCTCCCTCAGTCGTCAATGGCTCTCATTGCATCCGCAGCCTATGCCACCAAGAGACACCAGTCATATCCTGAGCCTTTTTGGTTTAGGGTTAAGAAACTCCTTTGAGAGCTTGGTGTAACTCTCGGGCCTATGACACTTCTGCTTCTTCCCAGGCTGCCATCCTGGAAGGTACCACCTTTGACTATTCATTGTCATACTTCTGCCCCCAAAGCTTACAAAGTGTTTGGAGTTCAGCCTGTTTGGAGCACACTTCATGTCATGCTGAATCTGTACCAGTGTACTTGGATGGCTCTTAAGTCCTAAGAGGGGGAGGGGGCTTCCATGCTGTATCATTGAAGTCAGTGGGGCTCTACCAGGCACTGTATCTGTCTCCATAGCTGATCTGGTTGCAATACATTGCTCAGAACAGGAGATAATGTGTCATGCCCAGTTTGGGGACTGGATTACTGGATTGTGATCTTTAGCAACCTAGATGCACTCTGAGTCCTCTCGGGGGGCATTGAATCTCCACACACCCTGGTTTTCAGTATCCTTGATGTCACAGTTACCACAAGTCTGGCGGATTTCGAGATTATCTGAGATTATCTTCTGCTGGGATCCTGTACATGTTCTAATTGCCTGGAATGAGAGCACCAAATATTCTGCAAGGACACAGACTACATGGCAGGAATCAGAGCTGCTCTCCGGGCTCCCTGGCAGAGAAGATAGTAGACTGCTGAGGGGAACTTTAAGTTGCATGCATTTGTGTTGTGCCTGTTCCCATGGTCTTACTCCTCCAATGCCACAATGCCTTCAAGTCTGTTTCTGCCATCTTCAAATTGGCCACAGTCACAGAATGCCCCACAGTCCCCGCAGTCCCTAGACCTAACAGTCTAGGGACTGCCCGGTGGTTTGAGGAAGGAGAGGAGTGAGAGCCTGTGTTTTTTGTCCCTAATGGAGGAGGAACAGATTGGGGCCATGGAGTTGGAGATGAGAAGACTAAATGAGTTAGTGCGGCAGAAAGACAGAGAAAATGCGCATTTGAGAGAAGAGAATGATAGTTTGAAAAGGAAAATGAGGGAGATGGAAGAGAGGATTAAAGACAGTGAGGTGCGAATGCTGAATGAGAAAATGGGAGAATCGGGTGCAAATTGGTGGGGGTGTGGCCTCGACTCCACTTGGAATGGACATGACTGATAAAAAGGGATTGACAGGCATAAACGAACCCCCGCAAATGACTAGGCACCGAAAAAAGAAGACTCCAAAGACTAGATGCCCAGACCGACAGGAAAGGACCCGACTGGCTAGTATTGACTCCTTGTATTTCAGCTCAAATGAAGGCATGAGGGAAAGTGGGAGAGAAGTGAGAGTGATAGTGAAAGTGATGCTGAGGTTCATCGGAGTATACTGATCAGAGAAGTGCCAAAGTTAAGTAAGTTTAGAGTGGACAGAGCAAAAGATGTGAAAGTGTTTTTGAAAGAGTATGAAAATTATTGTTAGGAAAAATTTGGAGAGAATAATAGGTTTTAGGTGAAAGAGTTGTGTGAGTTTCTGGATGGGCGTATGAAGGATTTTTACCGGACGATTATGAGCGTGGGTGAGCCTAAGTGGGAGGTTATGAAAGAGAGAATAATAGAGCACTGTAAGAGGATGAAGACAAGTGTGAAATATAAGAAAACAAATGGGTTTGAGAAAGCGAGAATGGGGAAGAATGAGGATGTGCATTCTTATGTGCATCGCTTAGAGTCCTTGGCACAAATGAGATTTGGAGATGATGGAATAAATGGGAATAAGGAGCTGATGAAGAAGTTTTTAAATACGGTTCCGAATGAAGTGAGTGAGTATGTGATGTATAAGAGGAAAGAGAAGATTAAATGGGCTGGTGAAAGATTGCTATGGAAGGATGTACTGGAGATGTATGAGGACCGTGAATTTGAGGATTATGGAAGGGAGGAGGCCTCGATTCACACTGTGCGCAACTCAAGTAGAAGTAAGTTGCCCCAGTTCTGGTCGTATCGGGACGCATTGACAGAGAACCCGATCGAAGTGATGTCAAGATTTTTAGAAAATTATTACAGTGGGCAGAATGAACAACAGAGTGTGTATGTTGGCTGTGAACCGAGAGGGAGTAAAAGTAGGAGTAAGAGTCGGAATGGTCGGAATAGTGGTCACACAAATGGTAGGAATGACAGTATATCTAGAGTAAATGAGCCTAGGTGTCTGAAGTGCAAGAAAGTTGGGCATATGAGGGCTGACTGTTGCTGGTCACAAGGAAGTTGCTTTGGCTGTGGACAAATGGGGCACATGATAAAAGATTGTAGGCATGCGAGGGAAAGAGCGTGTTATGGATGTGGAAGAATGGGCCACTTGATACGAGATTGCAGGGAAGGTGGTCGAGTAAATATGAGTGGACCTGGAGTGTGTGGTAATTGTGGGCAGATAGGGCATTATGCCAGGATGTGTGCCAGTCCAAGAGCTACCTGTGGTAAATGTGGAATGGTAGGTCATGCAACAAGGTTGTGTAGGACTGGTGAAAGATGCATGAATGAAAGAATGGATGGGAATGATGCAAGTAATCAAGAGGATATGACTTAGGGAAACTAAGGAATGAGAGGGTTCCTTCTGGGGAATTCTCTAGAGTGCAAGTGATGAATGTGAAAGAAGGATTGTCAAATCGTCGAGTGAATTGGGGTCAGAGAGTGAATAGGTGTATGTGGTCGAGTAAATATGAGTGGACCTGGAGTGTGTGGTAATTGTGGGCAGATAGGGCATTATGCCAGGATGTGTGCCAGTCCAAGAGCTACCTGTGGTAAATGTGGAATGGTAGGTCATGCATCAAGGTTGTGTAGGACTGGTGAAAGATGCATGAATGAAAGAATGGATGGGAATGATGCAAGTAATCGAGAGGATATGACTCAGGGAAACTAAGGAATGAGAGGGTTCCTTCTGGGAATTCTCTAGAGTGCAAGTAATGAATGTGAAAGAAGGATTGTCAAATCGTGGAGTGAATTGGGGTCAGGGAGTGAATAGGTGTATGTGTGTTGAAATTAAGTGTGGAGAATGACAAGTTAGTGCATTGATTGATACAGGATGTAAGGTGAATGTGGTGTACTATGAAGCATTTGTAGGAATGAAAGTAAGTGAAGTTAAGGATCGTGGATATCATTTGACTGGATTAGGTGAACAGGATGTGCCGATTGTTGCAAGGTTTAGAGAGAGTGTTTTGATTGCCGGTGTCCGGATGAATGAAGATGAATTTTGTGTAGTAGAAGGTGCAAACAAGAAGTATGACATGCTATTAGGTTATAAGTTTTTGAAAGCAAATGGTATTGTGATTCACCCTGATTTAGAGATGATTGAATGTAAGAAGAATGGAAGTATGAAGTTTCAATGGTATGTGAATCCAGATAGAAGTGTGAGAGTGAACATCATGAAAGGTCTGGAGGTATATGCGATTGAGAGTGTGCCTGTCAAGCAGAATGAAACATTGAGTGTAAGGATTGGGTGGAATTCGGATGTTGAGATAAATGAGAATGATAGGAATATTTATGTCTTGGATGGTAGTGCTGTGAACTATCGATTAAGGCGAGTGGTGCATGTGTTTGATGGTATAATTGATATGAAAGATCCGCGTGTCTGCATACAAGTTTGGCCTGATCTGCGAAGGAAGAGTCTGAGAGGAGTGCAAGTGGGAGATAAATTGGGTGTGTTAAATACAGTGGTGAATATGGAGAATGATATGCATGTGGTGAACGCAAATGTGTTTTCCGTGAGTGTAACATCAAATGTTTTGAAGTATGAAGATTTGATTGAGCAAGTGAAATTGGAAGAAAAGTTGAGTGAATGTGAGAAGCAAAAAGTTTACAGGATGTTGTGGAATAGGAGAGGTGCTTTGAGTCAAGGGGATGAGGACTTTGGCAACGCTTGCTTGCCTGAGTTCAAAATAATTTTGAGCCACGATATGCCAATATATCAAAGGCCTCGTCATTTCCCTGCCCCTGTGGCTCAAGAGATTGAGGAACAGTGTGAGGAATTAGAGAGAATTGGCATGATTGAGCCGAGTGTGAGTGCCTGGAATAGTCTGATTGTACCTGTACGAAAGCCAGATGGACGTTTGTGACTGTGTATTGACTATAGAAGAGTGAATGAATGAACGCTGAAAGACAAGTTTCCTATGAGTGTTGTGTCTGAATGTGTGTACAGTATTGATGGAATGAAAGTATTTTCTAAGATGGATCTGGTACGTGGATACTACCAGATGCCTGTGGCTGAAGAGAGTAGGCCTATTACGGCGTTCTCTACCTCAAAGCGCCATTATCAGTTCAGAAACCTGAGCTTTGGGTTGGCGAATGCCCCAGCTGCTTTTCAGCGTGCTATGAATGTAGAGTTGAGTGGTTTTCCATGTAAGAATGTACAAGTATTTTTGGATGATATTTTGGTGATGAGTGAGAACATGGAAGAACATATGACCTTGGTGAATGATGTTTTAAGAAAGTTGGAAGAGGTTGGTGTGAAAGTGAAGTTGTCTAAATGTGTATGGTTTGCTAGTGAAGTTGAGTTTTTAGGACATAAAGTGAGTGCGGTTGGATTGCGTAAATCGGAGAAGTTCGTGGGAAAGGTTAGGAATTTCCCTAAGCCTACCACAGTGAGAGAGTTGCGTGGATTTCTTGGTTTAGTTGAGTTTGGAAGAAAGTTTATGAAAGATTGTTCAGGTGTAATGAAACCGTTGAGTGTATGGACTGGGAAAAAGAAGAGTGCTGTGATTAAGTGGAATGACTCTATGAATGCAGCGCTTGAAAAGTTAAAAGCGGAAGTTGCAAAAGATGTGGAACTTGCGTATCCAGCATATGGAACAAATGCAGGAATGCTTGAAGTGTATACGGATGCAAGTGGTCATTCGATGGGTGGATGTTTGATGCAAGATCAAGTTGTGAATGGGGTTGAAAGAAAGCGAGTAATTGTGTATGTTTCCAAGGCATTTAGTGTGGCAGAGCGTGCATATTCAATGATTGAAAGAGAGCTGGCTGCGTTAAGATTCTGTCTCAAGTCGTTACGACCATTTCTGTATGGAGTACAGTTTGTAGTAAGAACAGACCACCGGCCACTAGTGTATTTGCAGTGTATGAGGTTAGTTGATAGTAGGCTTGCAAGGACGATAGAGGATTTGAGTGATTTTGATTTTGTGGTTGAGTATTTGCCAGGTGAAAGGAATGTGATTGCTGATTTGATGTCACGTTTGCCTTGTAGTTTGAATGAGAGTGAGGTTGTAAGCATAAATCCTGAGTATTTGCCAGCAGGTGTAGTTGTTGGAAGAAAATGTAAGGGTGGAGGTGATTCTATGTTCGAAAGTGTGTTGTATGGTTTACGAGACTTGATGAAAGATGGATTGCTTGAGAAGGTGCCAGAAAGTGTGAATGCATTACGAAAGGTGGTTATGGAAGAAGCGTGCAAGAGACCAGAGCAATTGGGAATGGAAAATTCAAGTAGGTTAAGAAAAGAGTTGAGAAGTATGTGTATGCCAGGAGTGATGATGTTTCAGGAAGTATTAGCGATAGTGAGTAAGCTGTTTGGTGTGAGAATATATGTGCATTATGGTGTGGAGAAGCCAGTGATGTATCATGGTAAAGGTGTAGACCGAGTGAATGGGTGTGAGTTGCATCTGCAATGTTTGAGTGGTGTTCATTATAATTGGCTGATTGAGAAGAAGAATTATGTAAGAAGAGAGATTGACTACGTTTGTGAAGGAATTGTTCCTGTTAGTGAAGATGAAGGTTTGGATGCTGCAGAATTGTTTGTGGAACAGACCGAAGTGTTGAATATAATGTGTGAACATGGACTTGAAGAGAGAGTGCAAGTTACCTTGACTATGAATGGGAAGAGCTATTGTGGAATGATTGACACAGGTGCGCAATTTCCTTGGTGAATGCAAAAGTTGTGCGTGATGTTGATATGAGTTGGAATGTTTCTAGAAAAGATGTGACAGTTTCGATAAGTGGACTCGGAAGTGGACATATTATGGTATGGGAGGAAATGAGTTTGTCTGTAAGCATGGGGAAGTTGAATGATATATTGCATGAATTTGTTGTGCTAAGCGAGAATGAGTTACCTTATTGTTTTCTGTTTGGGATTGATTTTCTGCGTAAGAATAGGATTTCAGTGGATGTATGTAATGAATGTTTAGTGAAAGATGGTGTAACAGTTGGGAAGTTGCAGAGTGAGCTTGTAGGCTCAACTGGATTTGTAGGAGTGGCAAGTGTCGATTTGAGTGAAGAGCTGTTGACTGCTGAAGATATAGAGAGCATGCAAGAGTCATGTCCGATGGTGTGTGAATTGAAAGATAGCGTGATGACCAGTGTTCCTGTGAATGAATGGAGTTGCATATTAAGAGAGTTTAGAAGGTTTGCTGGAAAGTTTGTAGTGTGCAAGGGTTTAGTGTATTTTGTGCAATGTATAGATGATGAGGATGTATATATTCCGGTGTTTTCCGTGTGTGGCACGATTGGAATGGTGAAGATTGTGCATGATAAGTTTGGACATATGGGTAAGAATAAATTGTGGGAATGTATGAAAGGATGTATATTTAGTCCCTTTTTGAGAAAGATTTGCGTGGATGTAGCGACTACGTGTGAAGTGTGCCAGAAGAGAAAGTATCAGAGAGTGTATGTCGCCCCACCTGTATTAAAGTTGAGTGTGAATGAACCCTTTGAAATGGTAGCGATCGATTGCGTGTCTTTTCCGAGGACTGCAAGAGGGTATGTAGGGATGATTGTGATGGTGGATCATAAGAGCAAATTTGTGTATGCTGCACCTGTGACAAATAAATCTTCATTGACTGTTGCTAGAGAAGTGAGTGAGAGAATGTTGCCCATGTGCATGTGTAAGCCTGTGCGAATGTTGAGTGACAATGGACCTGAGTTTGTGGGACGTGCTTTTGAGGAGATGTTGAGTGAATGGGGAATAGATCATGTGCGAACGATGCCGTATATGCCTAGTGCGAATGGTTTGGCTGAAAGAACGATAAGAACTTTGAGTGAGATGTTACGATTGATGGTGAAAGATTGGAAAGAATGGGATGAATGTTTGGGAAGAGTGCTTTGGGTGTATAACATGACAGTGCATAAGGCGATTGGAATGTCACCATGTAAGTATTTGATGAACTTTGAACAAATGATTAGGCCACATATGGGACTTAGTGAGAAGGATCGTTAGTTGTGGAGAAAAGGGAATGAAAGGTTTGAGAGTTTTTCTGAATGTGGATAAGGTGAAAGAGAAGTTTGAAGGTCCGTTTGTAGTAAGAAAGTTTTGGTCGAATGGGGTAAGTTATGTGATAGTTCGTGAAAGAGAGGATGGAAGTTTGGATGAACGTAGAGCGCATCAAGGTCAGTTGCGAAAGTGGCGTGAACCTCCTCAATATTTGGTGCAACATCCAGTGAATGAATATCTGTCTGAAAGAATGGAAGACTGTGAAATGGTGGATGATATAGCTAGTGCTTTAGAGGGGAAGCACTTAGTGTTAGTTGAACATGGAAGGGGAAAGCGTAAGAGTAAACGGTTGAGAAAGGATGAATGGATGGAACAGTTCGGTGAGAGTGGTGTGAGAGAGTTTTCTGGGTTTGTGCAAGATCGAGATGGAGTATATGATAGAACGTACAGTATTTGTAAGTTTCCTTTGAATGAGTCTGAGTCTATGCTAGAGAGTATAAATGGGATAAGTGCGAAGTTGAAACAAGAGTCTATAAATGCTATGAAAGAATGGGAAGGTTTGATGTATGTAGTAGAGAGGTTAGTTGAGGATTTGAGTGGGATTGGTCAGGGAATGTCGGATGTGTGTGGGGATGAAGTACATAGAGAAGGAGCCATGGACAGACATGAGGAGACATTACGACAGATGACAGAGACAGTTGATGGACCTGTAACTAGGAGGAGAGGCAGAGTTAAAGAGTATGACTTGGGGATGTCGAAAGCATTGTGAATGAATGAAGATGGGGATTGAGACATGGTGAGGTGAGGTGAATTTAGCTAGGAGGGATGTAGTAGTTTGGTTGTCTGCCTCCCCTCCCCTATGTCTTATCTTTTTCTTCTTTTGCAGAATGTGTGTGTGTGGATCGTGTGATCACCGTCTTTGCTTTGTGTGGGGGGACTCGATGGATCTCTATCGTGCTCCCCCATTCATCTCCTGTTTTCTTTTTAGGCGGATTCTTTCAGCTAATGTTTTTCTTTAGAAATAGTTTGGAAGTCATTAGTTGTGACTTAAGAAGGAAGAGCCACCTAGACAGAAGATAGGTGAGCGAAGATTGTGTGAGAGTGGATATGGTTGAATGAGTTAGGAGTAAAGATGTTTGAGTGTGGCAGTGAATAGGTGACTGAATGTGCCTTCTCTTTTCCAGTTCTGTGGTACCGATTTTCGCCGACATCTGGCTTTAGGAGACGGCTGAAGCCAATCCTGACCCTCGCAAGTGCGCCTACCTTTCGGGGCAATTTTCTAAAATGTGGACCTTGGAGAGCACCTCCCAGTCTCCAGGGAGTAATTGGAGTAGCGCCCAACCGACTGTGACCCAGCAGTTGGGACCAACAAGCATCCCAGCTACCTGAAATCCTTCGCTTTGCCGAGCCTGGGGCCCCTTTAGAATCCCGCAGAAAGTGAGCCACCTCCCACTTTCTCCAACACGTCTCACTCCATTAGTTAGATAAGGGTGCACCCGTCTTTCGCGATATCTTGGTTTTATTATTCGTTTGCGTGGCCAAGATCTTATGTAAGGCCTTTTTGTAAATATATACATGTGGTAGTTGGTTAGAGTATTGTATGGCCAACTGTATATATATATATATATATATATATATATGTAATGTATTTTGGTTTAGGTTGAGGGTTATATAATATTTGGGGTTGATTATTTTGCTATAATTACGGTTTCTAAATTAAATTTAGAAAATACTCTCTCTCCTCAATACCCTCTTCTTGAACCACCGAGCGGACCTTGTCAGGGCGGCGGGAATCTTTGGCTGGGGAATCTGGATCCCGCCGCTACAACAGTTACCACAAGTCTGGCGGATTTCGAGATTATCTTCTGCTGGGATCCTGTACATGTTCTAATTGCCTGGAATGAGAGCACCAAATATTCTGCAAGGACATAAACTACATGGCAGGAATCAGAGCTGCTCTCCGGGCTCCCTGGCAGAGAAGATAGTAAACTGCTGAGGGGAACTTTAAGTTGCATGCATTTGTGTTGTGCCTGTTCCCATGGTCTTACTCCTCCAATGCCACAATGCCTTCAAGTCTGTTTCTGCCATCTTCAAATTGGCCACAGTCACGGAATGCCCCACTATTTGATGGAGAGCTGTGTTACACCTTAGTGCTATTACTGCATTGTCCCCCAGACTGTTTGGCACATTCATGTTGAGTGTCCCATTCAGGGTGTTCTTTGCACATGTTACTTGTTAGTGGGATTATGAGCAGGTCCTTTATACTCAGGATGGGTTTGTGAACTTACTTCTTGGAGGAGGTTGGCCTTCATTTTATCTGGTATTGGTCATATGCTCCTGAACTGCTTTTTTGGTGCTTTTTTTTACCTATGGATTTGTTTGGTTTTTAATCTAGCCTAGCATTATGCTGTTTGATAATTATGGTGACTTGTGCCCTAGTAGGTGGTTGACAGATGAGTGCTGAAAAAAATTGTGAATTTTAATTGAATAATTTTTTCTACATTTTATAAAAGCTTTCAGATGCAATTACACATATTTTCCCAAGTTAAACTTCTCTCTAATAAAACCTGGATTAAAGCCAACTGTTAGTTTGATCATGTTAAAAGATGAAATTAATGATGTCTTTGCATCCCTTTTTGGATCAGAAGAAACATTATGCAAGGTAAGTAACATTACCATGTTAGTGGAAAACATTGAATTAAAAAGCAAGTATAAATGTACTTGTGTATCCAAATGATTCTAAAAATGAACAACTTGCATAGTATTAAATGTTTGGGACATAACCTTCATATATGTACATGTAAGTCATATTCAGTAAGTTTCTTTAACCGACCCATTTAATTATTAATTTAGTAAGAATACAGAGACCACCACCCTACCTTCGAGGGGCGGTCAATAAGTTTTGCAATTCGGATATAAGGAAACTAGATATAGGAAAAAGTGTTTTATTATGTTTCAATATAAATACCCTCGACTTCAATGCACTTGCGCCACTTGTCCCTGAGGCTTTGAATTCCCGACAACCAGAAATGTCCTGACTGCTGTTCAATTCACTCCTGGATGGCGAGCTGGACATCTTCATCATCTTCCCCGCGGTGGCGCGGCGATTTGCTATCCTGGCCGCCATGCTGACAGGACTCAGCACCCCGTCCGACCCCAGCTTAGCCTCTTCTCCTTCTTTCAGACAGCCTGTATTTCTCCCTTACTTCATCACTTTTCATACAACCTCTCCCACAACATTCTCTGGCCAACTATTCCTGATCAGGCTGAGGGGGAGGGGACAATGTTCCCTAACCCCTGAGCTCCGGTTTGGGATGGTGGGTTTTTAACAACCTGCTTTATCCCCACCCATACCTTCCTCACATCCCCTTTTCTTCTCACTTCACCATCTATCTTTGTTTTTACGTCGTGTCTAAGGTGGAGCCGCCAGGCCACCAGGTGCGAGGGGTGGTCCTAAATTGGTGGCAGGTCCTGTACGCACACCTTGCAGAGCGGGCTACTGCGAGGGGTGATGAGCAATTGCTTCCCGTGGAACAAATAGGGTCACCATGCCCATGAATGAAAAAATACAAAATCTCTCCCCATTTCCCCTTGTACATCAACGAAGCTGCCCTCGGGCAGCTCCACCTGAAAAAATGGAGGTCCCCTCCCCCCCTTGTGCTTGCGCAGGGGACCATCCATATTTCTCTAACCATAGAGGAGGCTTACTCCTCTCCACCTACAGGTGTAGGGGACTTCGCCTCATCCTCTTAGGCACCTCCCTTTTTCCAGCGGTAGTCCCCCCTTTTCTTTCCAAGGAGACTGCCAAGAAAGCCAGCAGGCAGCTCATAGCTGACCGCTCCCCAATGAAGCAGCTCGGTAGGGCAAACCCCTTTAGGGGGAGAGGGAAGCCAGGCCTCTTTGGCTGCTTCCCTCAAAAGACCTGCTGTTAAGAATATTGAACCTTGCCAGGGTCACGGCCTGTGCCTCTCCACAAATGACTAGTGACTCTCGCAACGCGACCAGCGATGTCCTGGGAGGGGATGGCCAACTGGAGGCCCCTCCTGAAATAGACATGGTCCTTGAGGAAACCCAGCCTCAGACGGTAGGGCCTTCCATGGGAGGGAATCTGGGATCGGCTCTAAGCACCGAACCCGAATACGCCCCTATGCAAGGCCCTCCGCAAACGGCCCGGGTTTCCAAGGCAGTACAAGGAAGGGAGGGATCTCCCCCAACTGGTGCCGCTGCAACCACCAGGACCTTCTCCATTTCTGAGAAGGACCTGGCTGAGGCCGGTCGACCTGGCCTAGGGGCTTCTGCTAGCGGATGTGAGAAGCGGGTTCATTCTCCGCCCTCCTCTCCTAAAAAGAAGAAAAAGAATAAAAAGACTCGGGGCTCCTCTCCATCCGCGGGGGCTGCGGGGACGGATTGGTCTGCTGCCACTTTGGCAAGCGACCAAGCCAAGATCGGCACATCCGGGCCCTCTGCCCCACCGGGTCCGGAGCCCCCGACTAAGACCAAAAGTTCACAGGGTGGAGCCTCGATAACATCGGGGCCCCTGATTCAGAGGTTACCTGACGTTTTCGAGCCCGCTGGATTCAAACGCTTCCTCGTCATTCGCTCCACTGATGGCAGCATGTTGGCCAAGGGCAACATGATCCATCAGAGGAGAGGATTAGCTAGTGTAATTGGTAGAGGTCAGAAGGTGACCCGTTTCTCGGACGGGAGCCTTCTGGCGAATCTCGCCGAGGCGGCCAAGATAAGTGCTCTTCGGACACTTCATGGCACCCCGATGAGTGTGACGCCGCACTTTACCATGAACTTTTTATAAAGAGTAGTTCATGCGAGGGAACTCGTTGACTACTCCATAGAGGACATCTCCTTAGAGCTGGCCGACCATGGGGTGATCAAGGTCGAACGTGTGATGAGAAAACAGGGAGGGGCCTCGAGACCCACCCCTACACTCTTCGACTGTGACAAGCTCCCTGAGTCGTTGCATGCCGGTTGGTACCGTGACCGCGTGAAGGCATTCGTGCCACTACCGCGGCGGTGCTATTACTGTCACCGCTTCGGCCATACGAATCGTTCTTGTAGACGTGCAAAGTCGGGGTCACCTGAACTCTGTGTAAATTCGTGTGTGGTCAAGTGTGTCAATTGCGGAGAGCCGCACCCAGCTTCTTCGAAGCAATGTGGTGCATATCTCCTTGAGAAAGAAATCCTGGCTGTTCAGGCCCAGGATCGACTCTCATTCTGCAAGGCTAAGGACTTGGTCCTGGCGTGCCCAGCTCTGCCTGGGACGTCATATGCCTCAATAGTTAGAAAGGCACCCTCTGCTCCAGGCCCATCCAGGCCAACGAGCACGGTTGTTTCCGCGCCCATTCTGAGCCCTTCTGCGGGCTCTACTCAACCCGGGCGCTCCCCTGGTAAAGCTGGCGGCAAAAAGGGTTCATACCCAGCCCTGGCTAACACCAGGGCTTCCCCCTCTTCCCCCAGCGTGACCGTTTCCCGTAAGGCGAAACGGCCACGCGCCTCCACCGAGTCGTTAGACTCACAGGAGGCAACACCCCTGAAATTGGTCGCAAGGCCATCTTCCGGGGTTCCTAAAGCTGTCCCCCTTTTAGGCATTGGCTGTGCAGCTGCACCGGGATAGGAGGTATACTATCATTTGTGCGTACATTCCACCGTCAACTGACTTCGACGCGGGGGACTTCCGCCGCGTCGTGGCACGGTTGCCGAGGCCCTTTCTCTTGCTTGGAGATCTGAACGGCAGGCATCCTCTCTGGGGAGATTACTCAATAAATCCCAGGGGACAAGTCCTTGCCGATCTGATCGAAGAGTTTGAGATGGGTGTCCTAAACGTGGATGAGTTTATGCATGACTGTCCGAGAACCGCTTCATTTTCTTGCCTTGACCTATCTCTGTGCTCTTCGGATGCACAGCCTGATTTTGATTGGGGGGTGGTCGATGACCTCCATGGTAGTGATCACTTTCCTATTCAACTATCATTTTCAGGGCAACTGCCGCCTGAGAGCCCACCTCGGTGGTGCTTGGTGCGGGCGCAGTGGCCTGCATTTCAGGAAATGACTGAATTCTGTATCTCAGTCAAGGAGTTTAGGTCGGTAGATGAGGCCGTTGAGTTCTTCTCCGGCAACCTCATCGCCGTGGGCCTGACTACTATTCCTAGGACGTCTGGCCGTTTTGTGAGACGGCCCTCAAACAGAAGCGTTATGCCTACATGCGCTTTAAGCGCCGCCCAAACGATTTCACTGTCGGTGAATTTCGTCGGGCTAGGGCTAGGTTCCGGTATATTTCGAAGCACGCCCGCCGCTCTTCTTGGCGGGCATACGTGTCTTCACTTAACGGGAAAGACCCCTTTAGCAGAGGTGTGGAATCGAGTCAAAAGGATTCGGGGCAAGTTCTCGCAGGACCCTCCTCCCGTTCTCGAGGAGAATGGGACCGCAATCTCGGACCCCCCGTCCGTGGTGGAATTCTTAGCTACCGCTTTTTCCGCATGCTCTAGCCGGGATGCTGCTCCGCTACCATTCAATGCACGTCGTGATGTTTCCGAAGGCGGCCGGCTGGACTTTACCTCCAGAGGCGGAGAACCCTTCAACGACAGGTTTACTGTGTGTGAGTTGCGCTCCGCTCTTGCTTCTTGCGCGGACACCGCCCATGGTCCGGACGATGTCCCGTACGCCATGCTTCGACACCTGGGTGAGCGAGGCATGGCCTTTCTGTTAGATTTGTTCAACAGGATCTGGGTGGAGGGTCTTCTCCAGAACGCCACCCTGGAGGGTACCACATTTGGTTATTTGTCGCCACGCCTCTGCTCCCAAAGCTTGTACGGCGCCGGGAGATTGCGTTCGACCTTTTTGGAGCACACCTCGTGTCACACTGGAACCGTGCCAGTGTATTCAGATGGCTCCAAGTCCGAAGAGGGGGTCGGCTTCCACGCCGTATCTCCTCTGTTTGAAGTCAGCGGGGCTCTGCCAGGCGCTGTGTCTGTCTTCACGGCCGAACTGGTGGTAATACACCACTCGGTACGGGAGATTACGCGACGTGCCCGGCTCGGAGACCGGATTGTGATCTATAGCGACTCACAAAGCGCCCTGAGTGCTCTCGGGGCATTGGAATCTCCGCATCCCCTGGTTCGCGATATCCGTGACGCCACGGTTTTGGCGAGCCGGACGGATGTCGAGATTATCTTCTGCGTGGTTCCTGGACATGTAGGAATTGCGGGGAATGAGCGCGCCGATAAGGGCGCAAAAGTGTCCGCGAGGACTCGGCGACCAGACCAGCGTTTCGCTCTTCCTTACACCGATTACATGGCAGGAATACGGGCAGCTCTTCGGACTGCCTCACAAAGAAGATGGGAGACGGTCGAAGGTAAGTTAAAGTTGCGTGCCATTGCGCCGTGACTGTTCCCATGGACCTATCCCCCAATGCCGCGACGTCTTCAAGTCGCTTTCTGTCGTCTCTGAATCGGGCACACTCGTGTGACGCATCGCTATCTGATGGAGCGATCATCACCGCCCTATTGCGACGACTGCGTCGTCCCCCAGACTGTTTGGCACATTCTTGTCGAATGTCCCAGTCTGGGTGATCTTCGCGCACGATACCTGTCCCGGTACCGGAATGGGCGGGATCGCTACCGCCTGTCCCTTGTACTCAGAACAAGTTCGTGCACGTTGACTTTTGGGGGGAGGCCGGCCTTCTCCCTATTATTTAAGCAAGGGTTTTTTTTTTGTATTTTTGCTTTTGCTTTTTTTATTCTCGTATAGGTCGCACACTCCTGTGCTAGGGGGACCTCCCCCCGACGCAGAACTTGCTTACTGCTCACTTCCCTTACCCTTTTTTTTGGGGGGGGGGTGTTTTGATCCTAATTTTATCTTAAAGTAGCATAGTTATAGGCCAGTTTTTAATACGGCGACTAATTCCCAAGTAGGCAGTCGCCAGATGAGCTCTTTAATAAAAAAAAAATAAAAATCACTGTCGCTCAATTTTGTCGGGCTGGGGCTAGGTTCCGGTATATTTCGAAGCACGCCCGCCGCTCTTCTTGGCGGGCATACGTGTCTTCACTTAACGGGAAAGACCCCTTTAGCAGAGGTGTGGAAGCGAGTCAAAATGATTTGGGGCAAGTTCTCGCAGGACCCGCCTCCCGTTCTTGAGGAGAATGGGACCGCAATCTCAGACCCCGCGTCCGTGGCGGAATCCTTAGCGACCGCTTTTTCCGCATTCTCTAGCCGGGATGCTGCTCCGCCACCATTCAATGCACGTCGTGATGTCGCCGAAGGCGGCCGGCTGGACTTTACCTCCAGAGGCAGAGAACCCTTCAACGACAGGTTTACTGTGAGTGAGTTGCGCTCCGCTCTTTCTTCGTGCACGGACACCGCCCATGGTCCGGACGATGTCCCGTACGCCATGCTTCGACACCTGGGTGAGCGAGGCATGGCCTTTCTGTTAGATTTGTTCAACAGGATCTGGGTGGAGGGTCTTCTCCCAGATTCCTGGCGAATCGCTACTGTGCTCGCGTTTCGCAAGCCAGAGAGATCACTCTACTCCGACCGGTTTCCGCCCAATCTCTCTAACCTCTTGCGTGTGCAAGTTGATGGAGAAATTGGTAAATGTTAGACTAGCCTTTTTCCTGGACTGCGGAGGCCATCCGTCTTCTGCACAGTGCGGCTTCCGCAAGTTCCACTCCACGTCGGATGCTCTGCTCCGACTTGAAAATGCCGTCTGTGAGGCTTTCCTTCGTAGACAGCACTATGTCACGGGTGTTTTTCGATCTGGAGAAGGCCTATGATACCGCATGGCGATACGGTATCATGGGCAGTCTCCACACAATGGGGGTGAAGGGACACCTCCCAATCTTTATATTTGAATTTTTGTGAGGTCGATTCCGCGTACGGGTGGGGGGAGCCCTCTCCGGCCCAATGGAGCAGGAAGAGGGTGTCCCACAGGGAAGTGTCCTCAGTGTCACACTCTTTGCCCTGAGCATCAACGGCATCACCTCCGTGCTGTCGGAAGATGTTATCGCTACGCTCTACGTGGACGACCTTTCGATCTCTTTTGGCGCGGCCCAGATACCAACTCTGGAGCGTCGACTCCAGCAGGCATTGAACCGCGTCTCTCGCTATGCTGAAGCGCACAGGTTTCGATTTTCTTTGGCCAAGACTATGGTGGTGCACTTTTGACACCATCCACGGCTCCATCCCGACCCAGATTTGTTTCTTAATGGGGTGCGCCTGGAAGTGGTTGAATCGCACCGTTTCCTTGGTCTTGTATTCGACCGACGCCTCACCTGGGAGGCGCATATTCGCAGCCTTAGGGTGTCTTGTACCCGCGCCGTGGATATTCTCCGTTCCGTGACGTTCAGCGCTTGGGGTGCTGATAGGGCTACTGCCCTACTTTTTATCGATCCTTTGTTCGTTCGAAGCTCGACTACGGATGCGAGTTTTATGCATCCGCAGCCGAGCGTTTATTGCGGAAGGTGGATTCGATCCACCACACCGGCCTTCGCCTCGCGACCGGTGCCTTCCGCACTTCCCCCATTGAGAGCCTGTTGGTCGATGCTGGGGGTATGCCACTCGCACTACGCCGCGTGCAGTGCATCACTCGCCTGTACGCGCGAGCCCGGCGCCTCCCTCACTCCCCAACAGCTCTCACTGCATCCGCAGCTGATCTCGACGGTACCTATGCCGCCGAGAGACGCCAGTAATACCCTAAGCCCTTTGGGTTTAGGACCAGGAAAACTCGTTGGAGAGCTAGATATAGCTCTCGGGCCGGTGGTGCCCCTGGTTCTGCCCAGAACGCCACCCTGGAGGGTACCACATTTGGCTATTTGTCGCCACGCCTCTGCTCCCAAAGCTTGTACGGCGCCGGGAGTATTGCGTTCGACCTTTTTGGAGCACACCTCGTGTCACTCTGGAACCTTGCCCAGTGTATACGGATGGCTCCAAGTCCGAAGAGGGGGTCGTCGGCTTCCCTCCGTATTCCCTCTGTTTGAAGTCAGTGGGGCTCTACCAGGCGCTGCGTCTGTCTTCACGGCCGAACTGGTGGCAATACAACACTCGGTACGGGAGATTATGCGACGTGCCTGGTTCGGAGACCGGATTGTGATCTATAGCGACTCACAAAGCGCCCTGAGTGCTCTCGGGGCATTGGAATCTCCGCATCCCCTGGTTCGCGATATCCGTGACGCCACGGTTTTGGCGAGCCGGGCGGATGTCGAGATTATCTTCTGCTGGGTTCCTGGACATGTAGGAATTGCGGGGAATTATCGCGCCGATAAGGGCGCCAAAGTGTCCGCGAGGACTCTGCGACTGGACCAGCGTTTCGCTCTTCCTCACACCGACTACATGGCAGGAATACGGGCAGCTCTTCGCACTGCCTCGCAAAGAAGATGGGAGACGGTCGAAGGGAAGTTAAAGTTGCGTGCCATTGCGCCGCGACTGTTCCCATGGACCTATCCCCCAATGCCGCGACGTCTTCAGGTCGCTTTCTGTCGTCTCCGAATCGGGCACACTCGTGTGACGCATCGCTATCTGATGGAGCGCTCACCAGCGCCCTATTGCGACGACTGCGTCGTCCCCCAGACTGTTTGGCACATTCTTGTCAAATGTCCCAGTCTGGGTGATCTTCGCGCACGATACCTGTCCCGGTACCGGAATGGGCGGGATCGCTACCGCCTGTCCCTTGGTTCGCTATATCCGTGACGCCACGTTTTTGGCGAGCCGGGTGGATGTCGAGATTATCTTCTGCTGGGTTCCTGGACATGTAGGAATTGCGGGGAATGAGCGCGCCAAAAAGTCCGCTTGGACGTGGCGACCGGACCAGTGTTTCGCTCTTACTCCCATCGACTACATGGCAGGAATATGGGTAGTTTTTCTTAATGATGGGCAAAGAAGTGGGAGCAGCTTGCTTTCCCTCCTCTCCGAATTGGACACACTCGCGGGACGCACCCCCATTTTATGGAGCGCTCACCAGCGCCCTACTGGGAAGACTGCATTGTCCCCTAGACTGTTTGGCACATTCTTGTTGAATGTCCCAGTCTGGGCCATCTCCACGCACATTACCTTTCCCGGTACCGGGATGGGCAGGGTTGCTACAGCCTGTCCCTTGTACTCAGGACGAGTGCGTGCACCTTTACTGGTGGACTTATAGACTTTTGGGGGGAGGCCGGCCTTCTCTCTTTTATTTAACTAGGTTTTGTTTTCTTTGTAGGTCGCACGCTCCTATGCCTGGGGGGGGACCTCCCCCCAATGCTGGAACCTGCTTCCTAATTGTCATCTTCCCTTTTTATCGTTGTTTTGTTTTCAAATTTTTATTTTAAAGTAGCCTAGAACTATGCTGATTATTGCAGCGACTTATGCCTAAGTGGGCAGTCACCAGATATCCCCTTAAAAAAAATAAAAAATGTTGGTGAGTGCTCAAGAGCACCAAAAGTCAGGGGGAGGGGGAAAGGGACTCTTTCAACATCAGCAATATTTAGATATGAGTGCCTGATCAGCTGAGCTTCAGAATGGAAGATATGTTGTGCTGTGAAGGCATGAAGGGAATTGATAACAGTGTTGTGATTGGCTATGTAAGTTTGTCAAAAAATTCAATTTTTTATACTTCTTTATTATATAAAGTAAATAAGTAGTCATTTGCACCACTTTTTATTTGGTGCAAACAAGTTTAATATGCTTTTCACACTTTGCTATTTAAAATTAATCAATCAGTAATGGTCATTTTCTTTTACAGTCCATCTGCGATTACTTGATTGGTGATATCAGCTTACCTGGTGTTAAGAATGCCCTTCCAAAAGAATTGTGGATTTACCTGAAAAATACTATCACTTCAAAACTTGAAATTAACAAACTTTGCTTACTTCTCCTTATGCTTAAAAAAAAAATCAAAGAAAATCAACAACAGCTGTGTGAAGTGCATCCTGATGACTATCAAGAAAAGTTCAGTAAGGAAAAATACTACCTCACAGAAATAGAATCAATATTTATTGATTACTTGGAAGAATATTTATTACAAATTCCAAAAATTAATGAAAGACTTGAAAAAATGGCAACATCAGATGTTGACACTGGAAATCCTCAGCATTCCACTTTCCAAGTTTCAGGAACGGTTAATACATGTAATGCTCCTGAATTACTTCTTAAATTGAGAATTATAAAACATAACTTTCTTGTGATTTTGTCCTCTTGTAACATTAAATTATTAGAAGAAAGGTTGGCAATATTGTTTGCTCATATTATGAAACTAACATATAAAAAAAACTGTTTCCCTTTAATTACACTGTACTTAACTCTACTTTGTGGCTCAAAAAACATGCTTCTTAAATATTCACTTCAGGAAGATGCATCCAAAGAATCAGATTTTTCTGGGTTGGTTTCTGAAGAAAAGTTTTTCAAGGTATCTTGCTGGAGAACACTGTTTCTCTTCTCAGTTAATAACCAAAAACATTTGGCTGTTGTTTTTTACAAGCTAATGGTTAAGATATTTTCCCCAAATCATCCTTCCAACTTGGCCTTGAATATAAAATGGTGTCATCCACTCTATCTTCTGACATACCACCACCATTGGTCTGAATCTGAAGACAAACTTTCCTTGCTCCCTTTGTTTCAATCAGCATTTAACCAATATGGCAATGCTTGTGATCCACTTATTCAATCCCTCTGTACTCAGAAAATCAAACACATGATGTTGACTCAATGGTGCAGCAATTACAGGCCATCAGTGAATGTGAACAAATTACTCAACCTCTTGCAGAATCACTCTTCACTCTATGCCATTCAGGCATCACTTCCTATTTCCTGTCTCCCGTATCAAGGGTTCATCGAACTGCTTGTGAAGAATAGTCAAGATGACACTTCTGGAACCATTAATGATGCTTGTATAGCCACCTATCAAGGTTATTCTGTACTCCTCCTCGCTTTTCACATCATCATAGCTGGGATTGAGATGGACAAGGTAGTATCAGCATGGAGGGAAAGAAAGGTACAGGGCAAGGGCTATTTGAATCACCATGAAAATGGTTCCTCTGGTAATTTTGACATTGAAGACAACGATTTAAATACATGTAAAACTTACTATAAAACTAATATTGTTAAGAAATGGCACACCATAAAGAAGATATTGACTGAAATCCATCCTGTAGAATACTGCCTAGAAATTTTGGAAAACTTATTTTCTTTATTATTCATTAAACATACAGATCTTGGAGATGAGAGCCATGGAGACTCTTGGATTGAGGATAGTGACCAGACATCCCCCATATCTCCCAAATTAGACTGTGAAGAAGCGTATAGCATCTCATCTCTCATCTCGTCTTCCTCTAGAAGCCACGTGGTCTCGCTCAAGATGATAAGGTCTGCCTCAAAATCCGAAAAGAACATAATACTCCAAGGTCTGTCCTATAACAAGGATGACCTTTCTGATGCAGTTGAAACAACTAGACATGAAGGGATGATCACTCCAGAGAAACTGCCTAAAACTACTTCTCAAGATTCACTCAGCTCCCCTGAACTCTGGGAATCAAGCTGCCCCCCACCTTTGAAGCTCAGGCCAAGCACAAACAGTGATCTAAGCTCCTCCTCCAGCATAGGTGACTTCTCGTCTTGTGGGTATATTATCAACACACTCGTTGTATGGGATTTACTGCTTCTCCTCAAAGAATCCTTGGTCAAACTCCAGGCTGAGATTTTGTCAGAAGTTGGTAACGATGAGGATAGTTCGTCTTGTATTCTGTCAAGCGTGAGTCGATCAGAATTCTTTGATCGATTTAATTCCCTAGAATCACGACTCAAAGACAGTTTTTGGCGTCTTAAAGTGGCACTACCACAATCACGTGAACTAGGATCTATAAATCAGATTGGAGATTTCATGCGTGGGACACTCTACTCCAGCATGTCTTCTGTTGTCTACTATGAACCTGAAAGTCGGGTCTGCAATCCAGAGTTTTCCAAAGAAAAACACCATAAAAAGAAGGTAAAAGCTTTGTCTCTAAAACCTCTCAAAGCTTACAGAGAAAGAGAAAGTATTACTAATTTTCTTTTCTCTTCCCCGAAAGACCTTCTGAGCATTGCTTTGATGAATGATAACTTAAAGGCAGGCCAGGAGATACTCTCTAAATACCATCTTGCAGGTTCAAATGAACGACAAGAACTCACCTTGATGCAGTGCTTAAGAGAAAACATCCCCAAAATAGAGGAAATTAGCCGATTAAAGAACAAAGAAGTCATTCGAAAAGTTAGCATCAAAAGCTCACCCAAATCCACCGTTCAAAAAATGGAAAATGAGATTCAGTCTAGTTCTCACGATGTGGCAATCTCAACATTGATTGATCAAGTCTTGAACCTCTCCGTGTTCGATAATCTGGTCAAAGAGAGGGAAATGGATGCGGATGAAGGTCCATGGATCAAAATATGCCCCAAACTCGTTCTGCTTGATATCACTTTAACCTCGTCCATCAATGAAGAAATTGCCTCCAAATTATTTACTTTAGCCTTCAATCAAGAACTTAACCTATCAAATGGGTTTACTTCTAAATCTTCCTCAATCCCGTTCGTACACGAGTACTTTGAGAAGTTACCTCAACTCACACGTTTAAGTCAAGTTATGGAGAGTATCAAAAGCAAGCCAAAAAAATCCATTCTTAAAGATGAAAGCCAAAATATTTTGAAAATTCTCTTACCTCAAAGAATCAACCCTGTAAGTTTGCTTCTTTCAAAATGCCCATTAAATAAGGAAGACTTTGAAAATTTCCAGAAACAATTAGGGAAATTACTTAATTACATTATCCAGCTTAATAATGAGTACCAATCCTCTGAAAAAGATTCTTCATACCTACAAAAACAAGATGGTAGTTATGATTTTCAGTCTGCCTTCGCTGATATTTTGGCAATGTTGAACGATAGTAAACTATGTCAAACCCTCTTTGGTTACTGGGATTGTGGGGAAACCAACCTGTGCCAGTATCTCTCTATTTTTGTCAATTATCTTCTGATGTTGAAGACAATTACAAATAAACATATCCCCTCTTCTTCCAGTTCCCAATCCTGCTACAAGCTTTTGGAACAAAGACCGAATGGCATTTTGGGTGATCTGGTTTTCAAAAAGAAAATTGACCCCTATCAATTAGAGATGGAGTTTCAAGATATTGACCTTGATATGCTCTCTGTGATTATTAGGTACATAAGTTACCCATTCTTGCCACTCGCTCATCTTAGAGAAATAGTGCCAATAGATAGTGCAGTGTCAACTCCAGAGGATCTAGGGTGTCTCTATACTGATGGTGTCTATGTCTTAAATGCCAATAATCTAACATGTTCCAAACCAGTTCATGGAGATTTGGTTGTAAGTGATATTTTGTCTTCCTTATTGGATAATTTGAGGGATTTTGACTTTGAGAACCCAGATTCTCAACTTTCAGTTTCAGCTACTGATAATTACCTTCATATGAAAAACCCAGAAGTTAAATCACTCTTGTTGGAATGTTCTGAACTTTGCTGTATCGATATGTCCAAGTTAACAAATGACTGTGAAGCCCTTGTGTTCTTCATAAATCTAGCTAATTTGATGTTTGTTCATGCCACATTACTTAACTCTGTAATTTATAGAGGAAATGATGTTGGTTTGTTTTCAAAATCAAAAATGGAACAGATGATAGCCATGAAACGAGTTGGGTATTTAGTTGGAAAGTTGGGCTTTATTTCACTGTATGATGTGATTTTTAGAATATTGAAACAACCCATGATATATGATAAAAATAGCATTTCAAACAGTACGGTTCTTTCCCTGATTCAGACAGCATCTTATCCTAATAAAATCCCTTCTGACATAAATTTGAAGATGCTACCAGAACCTCTACTTATCTTTACCATCTGTCAAGGCTTATCACCTACTCCCAAAGTTGGTACCTTCTTCTCGGACACCCTTATGGAAGAACTCAACATGGCTACCTCAGACTATTTTACCCAAGTTATACTCCCAAACCTTCATGGCAATTATAAAAATCTTGAAATCAATCCTGTCTTATTTACATTCCTGTCAACATTTCCTTCAGGATGGAATAATGCTGTTGATGTTCTTATAGTCATTCTTGGGGAGGCAGAGGATCCATTAATCCCCTTGTACTGTGACTGGCTTAAGAAAGTCAATACCAAAAGACACAATCTGAAAGTTGAATTCACTCTGAGGAAAGTACTCATTGAATATCCAGGTTTGCCTCATTATACCCCAGAGTTTGAAAGTACTGAGAACATGGAACGAACACAGAGACCTTTAGTAGAGCCTATCACTCTACCTTCCCTGTGTTTGGACTATATCAACGATAACTGCCCCATCCTTAACACACTTTTGCAAGCTTATCACCTTGCTGTTGAGGAAGATGATTCACTTAAAAGAGAGGCGGAACTTTTGGGTAAAAATGATCCAGACACACATTTTCTTAACAACTTCTTCTCCAACTGTAAAATTTACCACTCAAACATTCCATGTATTAAGAATAACTTTGAGAAAACTAAGGTATTTGCCACTCTTCCTTTTATGGACTACTATTCCTCTATTATAAGCACCATTGAGGATATACTGCTAAGTGTGCCACAGGATGATTTTCTCAAGCGGAATATTAATGCCCCTAAGAATATTATGAAGGTTGCTGACACTCTGTCAGATCTGCCATCCATCGTGTGTCACAATCACTTTGTACTGTCATACATCTGGGACAGCATCATGGCATATTTGTCTTCCATCGACCAATCAACAGGTTTGTACTTTAGATGTTTAAACATATTCACAACTCCTAACTTGACCACTTTCTTTACGAATCTCTTGCCAGATATCAAGTGAGTATCAGCCATTGGTAGCCACCAGATGAAATATAATGTCAGTATGCTGCAGCTGGTATCAGAAGACTCACATGCCTTTTAAACCCCAACATCCACAGGTGAATCTGCAGCTGTATATCTTTCAAAGATTTCCCTGCAAGGAGTTATCCCGTTTAGTCTGTTACATTTGGTACCTGGAGGAATGAATGAATAGTGCCGAAAATAAATGCTGCAAAGCCCAAACGGATTAGCCCGCAGCCAGGTACCTGGAGGAGCCTCATGTCCTCCCAGCCTGAGTGCAAATTAGAGAAGCCCGGTCACTGGGTTGACTTGAACTTGGACAGGCCCATGGAAAGTTGTTGGTGTGCTTCATCTTTGCCCCCTCTCAGCATTTCTTTTTTTTTTCTACGACTATCCCCTCAACCCTCTGTCTAGCTACCTCATCTTGTGTCAGAATATTCTTCTTTCTATGAGGTTCAACACTGGCTGTTGATAGAGCTACTGCCTTTCTTTTTTTACCAATCCTTTATTCATTCCAAGCTTGACTTTGGATGCAAGTTTTATGCATCCACAGCGAGTGTATATTGTGGAAGGTTTAGTTGATCCACCACACCGGTCTCTGCCTGGTAACCGGTGCCTTTTCCGCATGTCCCCCATTGATAGCCTACTTGTTGATGCTGGGGAGATGCCTTACTCTCTGAATTGTACACAGTGTATTATGCGCCTGTATACACAAGCCTCAGTCGTCAATGATCTCACTGCATCTGCAGCCCATCTTGATGATGCATATGCTGCTTAAAGACACCAATCATACCCTAAGCCATTTGGGTTTACATTTAGGAAACTTCTTTGAGAGCTTGGTGTAGTTCGGGCTGGTGATGCCTCTGGTTCTGGCAAAGATGCCAGCCTGGAGGGTACCACTTTTGACTATTTGTCACCACACCTCTGCTTCCACAGCACCATGAGTATTGTGTTGAGCCTTTTGGGGCTGCACTTTGTGTCATGCTGTATCCATTTTGTTTGAAGTCAGTGGGGCCTTAGGATGTGTTGCATCTGTTTTCACGGCTGATCTGGTTGCAATACACTGTGCCCAGTTCTGAGATATGATTGGGATTCACAGAGCACCCTAAGTGCTATTGGGGCTTTGGAATCTCCATACCCCCTGGTTTGTGGTATCTGTAGCACCACAGTTGCCACAAACTGGATAGATGTTGACTGTAGAAAGTTAGGGGTAGTAAGATATTTAAACAGATTTAGTTCTTTTGATTCTACTGATTAACTAATATTCACCTGAGAACTCAAAAAACATTCACTTATAACAGAAATATCACCCATTTTGACCTGAAGCTTAGAACTTTAACAGCAAGTTCACAAGAATAAGCAGGAAAAAACATCACAAAATCTAACAGAACTTAATAAAAACAAAGTATTTGAACCCACAAAAATTAAAATAACCTAAATACAAACTAACCAACCTAAACCTCACCTAACCCAAGCATTAATTTGGGGGTTTCAAAACAAGCTATCATTGACAAAATGGCTGCGAATCTCCTGCAGGGGGGGGGGGGTACCCTGTGTAGCCTGTTACATTAGGTATCTGGGGGAGTTTTGCATCCTCCCAGCCTGAGTGCAAATTAGGGAGATCCTCTCTCAATGAGTTGAATTGGACACTGATGGGGCCACAAAAAGGGATGGTGCACTTTCCCTCACCTGCACTTAACAATAGCTTACCTTTTTATTAGTAATAGTATTATTGTTATCATTCTTCTAAGTATTTAATATTTTTTACTTTGATTTTTATATTATTTGCTATTAGTATTTATTATATGTATTATAGTTATTTATTATTAGGTACTGTTATTATTATTTAATATTATTTAGTACTTTTATAATTTTATTATTATTTAGTATGATTTTTATATTAGTATTTATGATATACTAATATCATTTATTATGTATTATGATTATTTTTTATGATTAGTATTAATTAATATTTATTATTACTTAATATTATTTATTATAAGTATTATCATTATCATTAAGGCTCTCCACTCAATATTTTCTCCCCACACTTTACCCCATGAGGAGTGCATCCACCTGTACAGCACCGTAAGGGGCACAGCGATTTGCCTTCCTGCCCGCCATGCTGATGGGACTCAGCACCACATCCTGCCCCAGCTTAGCCTCTTCTCCTTCTTTCAGACAGCCTGCGTTTCTACCCTACTTCTTCACTTTCCCTAAAACCTCTCCCATAACTCTCTCTGTTCGGCCTCTAATTTCACAGGGTAGACGCGACTAGCTTCATCTCACCCATCCATCCCGGATCGGGGCTGAGGGGGGAGGGGAAAATGCCCCCTCATCCCTGAGCTCCGGTTTAGAATGGTGGATTTTTAACAACCTGGTTCATTCCCACCTACACATTCCCCACATCCCCTTTCTTTCTCCTTCCAATCTCTATTGATTTTATGCTGAGTCCAAGGTAGAGCTGCCACTAGGCGGGAGGAGTGACCCCAAATGGCGGCAGCTGGCTTTTCTGGCCCTGTACTCACCCCTGGCAGAGCAGGCTACTGTGTGGGGTGATTAGCATTTGTGCCCTGTATTTAAAACAGGATCAACATGCCCAATGATGAAAACTTCAAAAAACCCATTAACTCTTCCTTTACCATCATTGGAGCCGCCTTCGGGCAGCATCCACTGAAAAAATGGAGTCCTTCCCTCCCCACTGTGTTTTCGCAGGGGACCCTACAAAACTCTTCAACTGGATAGGAGGCTTACTCCTCTACTTTGCCTCTGGGTGTAGGGAACTCACCCTCACCCACTTCTCTGGAGTGCCCTTGGTGCCTCCCTCTTTACAGTGGCAGTCCCCCCTTTACTTTCGAAGGGCACTGCCAAAAAAGGCAGGGGGCATGATACTGTTCTAGGGGGAGGAGGGAAAACAGGGCCCATCAGCTTCTTCCTCTAAAGACCTGCAGGCTCACATTTGGAGTTTAGAGGGGGTTGCCCCCCTCTCTCCCCCAACCAAAGACGCTGAGACCAATGGGACCTGTGATTGCCTTAGGGGGATGGCCACATGGTGGCCACTCCTGAGATGGACATGGTCTCTGAATCAACCAAGCCCCAGACAGTAGGACCTTCTATGGGGATGAACCTGGGCTCAGTGCCAAGCACTGAACCCAAGTCTGCCACTGTGCGAAGTCCTCCTCAGACAGCTCAGGTCTCAAGAGAGGAGGGATCTCCTCCGGCTGGTGCCCCTGTGGCAGCCAGGACCTCCATCTCGGAAAAGGATCTTGCTGAGCCAGTCAATCTGCCACAGAGGCTCCTGCCGGCGGGGCGAGAAGCAGGTTCATTCCCCACCCTCCTCTCCTGAAAAGAAAATGAATAAGGGCTCCTCTCCCTCAGTGGATGCCGCAGGGACGGACGGGTCTGCTGCTGTTTTGGTAAGCAACCAACCGGAGATTGGTACGTCCGGCCCCGTTGCCCCCCCAGGTAGGGAGTCCCAGACAAGACCAAAACTGCACAGAGCGGAGCCTCGATTACGTTGGGGCCCCTCATTCAGAGGCTACCTGGCGTTTCCGAGCCTGCTGGCTTCAAACGCTTCCTCGTTATTCGCTTCATTGACGGCAGCATTTTGGCTAAGGGCAACATGATCCATCAGGGGAGAGCTCTAGCTAGTGTGATTGGTAGAGATCCGAAGGTGACCCGTTTCTCGGAGAGGAACCTTTTGACGAATTCGTCAAATCCATCCGGGGCGGCCATGATTAGTGCCCTCCGGACACTTGATGGCACGCCTGAGTGTGACGCCGCACTCTACCATGAACTTCGTGAAAGGAGTAGTTTAGGCAAGGGAACTCGTGAACTACTACATAGATGATATCACCTTAGAGCTGGCCGACCATGGGACGGTCAAGGTCGTGTGATGAGAAAACATGAATGGGCCTCGAGACCCACCCCTACACTCTTCGTCACGTTCGACTGATACAAGCTCCCTGAGTCGGTGCGTGCCAGTTGGTTTCGGTACCGCGTGAAGGCATTCGTGTCTGCCGCGGAGGTGCTATTACTGTCCCCGCTTCGGTCATACTGATCGCTCCTGTCGACGTGCAAAGTCGGGGCTACCCGAAGTCTGTAAGTTGCTCCAAAGCCGCACGCTATAAGTCAACATCGTGTGTGTCCAAGTGTGTCAATATCGGAGAGCCGCACCTAGCTTCAAAGCAATGTGGTGCGTATCTCCTTGAGAAGGAAATCCTGGCCGTTCAGGCTCAGGATCGTTTCTCATTTCGCGGGGCCAACAAGCGCTCCCTGGACGTCCTATGCCTCATTGTTAAGAAAGACACCCTCTGCTCCTGGCCCACCCAGGCCTACGAGCACGATCGTTTCCGCGCCCATTCGGAACCCTTTTGAGGGTTCTATCCACCCTTGGCGCTCCCCTAGTAGAGCTGGCGGCACAAAGGGTTCATACCCAACCCTGGATAAAACCAAGGCTCGCCTCACTTCTCCCGGCGCGCCGGACAGAAGGTAACACCCCTGAAGTTGGTCGTGAGGCCATCTTCCCTGCTTCCAAAAGCTGCTCGCGGAAAGGAGGCCAGCACTAAAGGAGCTTCTGGGCCAACTGGGAGGAGCTGCGGAAGCTCGTCTCATCCCGTCCCGTTCGCCGTTAGCTATTTTTTAGCAGGAGACCATGCTGGGTGCCCATTGCCCACTCTCATGAGGTATAGGGGTTTTGCCACCTTACCACCTGGATGGAGGCCGGGCAGCGGGATGCACCATTTACACCCGGCACGTTGTCTCCGTTCTTCTCTTTGCTTTAAATACCTTCTTTCACTCAGTAGCTGTGCAGCTGCACCTGGATAGGAGGTATACTGGTATTTCCGCGTATATTCCACCGTCAGCCGACTTTAACGCGTGGGACTTCCGCCAGTCCGTGGCACGGTTGCTGAGGCCCTTTCTCTTGTTCGGAGATCTGAACGGTAGACACTTCCCCCCCATCCCCTGGGGAGACTACTCGATTAATCCCCAGAGTCAAGTCCTTGCCGACCTGATCGACGAGCTGGAGATAGGTGTCCTAAATGTGGATGAGTTTACGCATCCCTGCCAGAAAACTTCTTCATTTTCCTTCCTCGATCTATCTTTGTGCTCTTCGGATGCACATTCTGATTTTGGGTAGGGGGTTGTTGATGACCTCCATGGTAGTGATCACTTTCCCATTCATATAACATTTTCTGGGCAGCTGCCGCCCGAGAGTCCACCCCGGTGGTGCTTGGTGCAGGCATGGTGGTCTGCATTTCAGGAAATGACATTTCTCTATCTCAGTCGACTAGTTTAGGTCAGTTGATGAGGCCGTTGAGTTCTTCTCCGGCAACTTCATCGCCGCGGGCCTAACCACTATTCCCAGACCGTCTAACCGTTTGTACGCCGACCACTCCCGTGATGGTCAGCCGAGTGTAAGACGGCCTCAACAGAAGCGTTATTCTTAGATAGTCTATAAGCGCAGCCCGACTTCACTGTCGCTGAATTTCGTCAAACTAGGGCTATGTTCCAGTATATTTCGAAGCACGCCAGCCGCTCTTCTTTGCGGGCATGTGTGTTTTCACTTAACAGTAAGACCCCTCTAGCAGAGGTGTGGAAGCGCGAGTCAAAAGGATTCGGGCCAAGTTATCGCAGGACCCCCCTCCCATTCTTCAGGAGAAGAGGACCGCAATCTCGGATACCGCATCCGTGGCAGAATCCTTCGCGACCGTATTCTCTAGCCGTTAGGCTGCTCCGCCAGCATTCAATTCGCGTCATGATGTGGCGGAAGGCCGCCGACCGGACATAACCTCCAGAGG
Organism: Ceratothoa steindachneri; assembly: GCA_963969495.1. Taxonomy (NCBI): domain Eukaryota; kingdom Metazoa; phylum Arthropoda; class Malacostraca; order Isopoda; family Cymothoidae; genus Ceratothoa; species Ceratothoa steindachneri. The sequence continues at coordinate 1,100,052 of OZ018323.1, forward strand.
CGGAGAACTCTTCAACGAGAGTGAGTTGCGCTCCGCTCTCGCTTCGTGCGCAGACACCGTCGCTGGTCCGGATGATGTCCCGTGTCCCGTACGCTATGCTTCGACACCTGGTTGAGGGAGACATGGCCTTTCTGTTAGATTTGTTCAACAGGATCTGGTTAGAGGGTAACCTCACAGATTCCTGGCGGCAAGTTGATGGAGAAATTGGTAAATGTTAGATTAGCTTTTTTGTGTACAGCGGAGGCCATCAGTCTTCTGCGCAGTGCTGCTTCCGCAATTTCCACTCCACGTCGGATGCTCTGCTCCGACTGGAAAATACCGTCTGCGAGGCCTTCCTTCGTAGACAGCACTACGTCACGGTGTTTTTCGATCTGCAGAAGGCCTAATTACGGTATCATGGAGACTCCACACGATGATAGCGACCGGACTGAATTTTTGCGAGATCGTCGATTCCGGGTACGGGTGGGGGGAGCCCTATCTGGCCCAATGGAGCAGGAAGAGGGTGTCCCACAGGGAGGTGTCCTCAGTGCCACACTCTTTGTCCTGAGCATTAACGGCATCACCTCGGTGTTGCCGGAAAGATGTTCACGCTACGCTCTATGTGGACGACCTTTCGATCTCTTTTTTTTTTTGCCCGCCCAGATGCCAACTTTGTAGCTCCCACTCCAACAGGCATTGAATCGCGTCTCTTGTTACGCTGAAGTGCACAAGCTTCGGTTTTCCTTGGCCAAGACTAAGGTGGTGCACTTCTGCCGACATCCACGGCTCCACTTTGACCCAGACTTTTTTCTTTTTGAGGTGCGCCTGGAAGTGGTGGACTCGCACCGTTTCCTTGGTCTTGTATTTGACCGACGCGTCACTTGGCAGTCTCATATTCGTAGCCTTAGGGTCTCTTGCACCCGCACCATGGATATTCTTTGCTGCGTGACGTCCAGCGCCTGTGGCGCTGATAGAGGTACTGCCTTACTTTTTTATTGATCCTTTGTTCCCTCAAAGCTCGACTACGAATGCGAGTTTTTTGCATCCGCATCCAAGCGAGTGATGCGGAAGGTGTACTCGATCCACCACACTGCAGGGTTGGCAAATTAAAAAACCCTGGGATTGGGGGGCTTTCTCATGTGAAATTTAAAAAAACCCAGGTTTGTTTTTTTCAAGAAATGAATGCTACTTATCATTATTTTATTAAAAATGCATATTTATGTTTATAATTTCAACAAATATGTATCAAATTAAGGTTATATCTCTGATACTGACTCATAATTCTACTCTCCTTCTAGAGGTTTTGGCTATCAGGGGTACCCAAAATTCTCAATCGGTGATCTGTTACTGTGATCTGTTCTTACCTTAATATAATTATTAAACTAATTAATATTATAAACAGAGATAGCTTTTCCTTTTCTATGTATTCTAATGCTGTAGCATTTGTTTTGGGGAAAAAACTGGGATTTGAAAAAAAACCCAAATAAAACCTGGGTTTTTTCAAAATTACACTCTTTTTATTTTCAAGAAATGGATGCTACTTATCATTCTTTTATTCACAATGCATATTTATGTTTATAATTTCAACAAATATGTATCAAATTAAGATTATTTCTCTGATACTGACTCATAATTCATCTCTCCTTCTACAGGTTATAGCTATCATGGGTTCCAAAAATTCTCGATCAGTGATCTGTTCTTACCTTAATATAATTATTAAACCAATCAATTATTAATATTATAAAAATAGATATAGCTATTCTTTTTCTATGATATTCTAATGCTTGTCGTGTTTATTTGTTTTTTTTAAAAGACAGAATAAAACCCAGGTTTTATTGGGCTTTTTCAAAATTTGGGGGGTTTTGCCAACCCTGCCACACCGACCTTCACCCGGCGACTGGTTCCTTGCGCACTTTCCTCATTGACAGCCTACTTGTCGATGCTGGGGAGATGCCACTCGCTCGGCGTCGTGCACAGTGTATTTCTCGCCTGTACACGTGAGCCTGGGGCCTCCCTCAGTCACCAACAGCTCTCACTTCATTCGCAGCTGATCTTGACAGTGCCTATGCTGCCCCTCGTTCTGCCCATGATGCCACCATGGATGGTACCACCTTTGACCATTTGTTACCATGCCTCTGCTTCCAAAGCTTCTACACCGCCGGGAGTATTGCATTGGGGATTTTTGGATCACAATTCGTGTCACACTCGGACGGTGCCAGTGTATACAGATGGCTCCAAGTCCCAAGAGGGGGCCGGTTTCCACGCCGTTTTCCTTCTGTTTGAAGTCAGCGGGGCTCTGCCAGGCGCTGCCTCTGTACTCACGGCCGAGCCGGTTGCAATACACCGCTCGGTACTGGAGATTATGCGACGTTTCCGGTTCAGAGACCGGATTATGATTTATAATGACTCACAAAGCGCCGTCAGTGCTCTCGGTACATTGGAATCTCCCGCATCCTTTGGTTCGCGATATCCGTGATGCCACGGTTTTGGCGAGCCGGGCGGACGTCGAGATTATCTTATGCTCAGTTCCGGGATATGCAGGAACTGCTTGGAATGAGTGCGCCAAAGAGTCCGCGAAGACTGGGCGACCTGACCAGCGTTTCGCTCTTCCTAACACCGATTGCATGGTAGGAATATGGGCAGCTCTCCGGGCTGCTTGGCAAAGAAGATGGGAGACGGTCGAGGGGAAACTTAAAGTTGCCTGCCATTGCGCCGCGACTGTTCAAATGGACCTCCCCCCCCCCCTATTGCCACGACGGCTTCAGGTTGCATTCTGTCGTCTCTGAATTGGACACTCGCGGGCCGAACGCCATTTGATAGAGCACTCACCTCCGCCATACTGTGAAGACTGCGTTGTCCCCAAGACTGTTCGGCACATTCTTGTTGAATGTCCCAGTCTGGGTGATCTCCGCGCTCGTTACCTGTCCTGGTACTGGGATGAGCCGGGTCGCTACCGTTTGTCCGTTGTACTTGGGAGGAGTTTGTGAACCTTACTTCTTTTTGGAGGAGGCTGGCCTTGCTTTCTCTCGTTATTTTTTGGAGGCCTTTGTCCTTTTTTATCATTGTGTTATTTAGATATTATTTGTTTTTTAATATAATAGGCTGTTGTGTACGGCGACCTATGCCCAAGTAAGCAGTCGCCAGATGGGCTACCACAATGAAAAAAAAAAAGATTTCCCATGACCTACCTTCCAATGCCGCGACGGCTTCAGGTTTCTTTCTGTCGTATCCGAATTGAACACACTCACGGGACGCACCATCATCTGATGGAGTGCTTGCCTGCGCTTTTTTGCAATGACTATGTTGTCCCTCAGACTGTTTGGCACATTCTTGTTGAATGTGCCAGTCTGGGTGATCTTCGCATGCATTACCTGTGCGGGGTCGCTGCCACTTGTCCTTTGTACTCACACCGTTTCGTTCACACAGATTTGTGGACTATACGACTTTTTGCCTCTACTTTATTTGACCTTTCTTAGGTCACATGTCCCTACACCTAGGAGAGGCGGGCCAACCCAGATGCCAGAGCGCACTTCCGCTTGTCTCTTTGCTTTGGTTTTTAGCCTTTGCCTTTTTTATCGTTATTTGTTTTTTAATATAGCCTAGTAGTAGGCCATGTCGACTACGGCGACTTATGCCCAAGTAAGCAGTCGCTGGATGGGCTCCTAAAAATAAAATTACAGACCTGCAGATTGTATGACTTTTTGTAAGAAGGCTAGCTTCCGCCGTTTTATGTGCCTCTGTTTGTTGTAGGTCGCATGTTACTGCGTGTGTGTTAGCCTGGTTTCCCTCCTGTCACTGGAGCCTGTTTCCCTCTTGTTTTTTGTATCCTGGTTATTTGGTCATTTCTTTGCTCTTTTTTTTGTTTTCTTATTATTTGAGGTTTGTTTGTTTTTTATTGATAATATCTAGCCTAGTATTAGCTTTTAACATGATTACAACAACATTTGCCTTCTGTGGCAGTAACCAGATGGGTTCCTAAAATTAAGCAAAAAAGATTGTGTGGATTCCAGGGTTATTTATGTACCTCACATAATATTTTTTTCCACTAACCACCACTTTAGGATTCTTTTTTTTAAAACTTTGCTTGAGATATCCTTTGCAAAGGAGGATTCAGGTGTAGCATGAGAAATTACTCAGGGTAGCTGACCTTCAGATGCTTGCTTGCCCCCAGTTCCCAAAGTCCACAGTTGCCTTATCCCCCCCATCCCATCTTCACCCCTTTCTTTTCAGATTTCTCCTTACAAACTTCTTGCAGGATTGTCCAGGGCTTGGGAGAGGAACCATCTCTGTTTATAGACACTCACTCAGCGTTCAGAGGTGCCTTTGTCCAATTGGTGTGTTCTACTTTATTCCTTTTACAATCTGCATTGTATCCTTCTGCCTTTATTCTCATAAGGACCACCGGTTATTAACCATAAGCCACCACTATACACCTGTTTGTTTTCTAGCCACGCCGGCTCCCTGGTCGTTCCTGTTTCAGATTAAGGACCCAGCTCTTCGGTTTCACATAATCCAAGACAATTTCATGTAAGTTTGTTTTCTATTTTAATTACTATGATTCCTTAAGGTAAAGATTTCAATCATATTTTGTTGATAAGCTTTATGTTTCTTTGTGTGTTTGTGTGCAAATTGTTTACTTCTCTCTTCATTTTGATTTATTTTGGTTCTTATAGAGGCCTCAAGCAAATTTTATTAATTTAATTTTTTTTGTAATATTATTATTATATTAAACCAAAACAAATTATTTTTTTATGTGAATTATATGGTAAAATTTGAATATAGGTTTTGTTCTGAATTTTCCTGTGAAGATTTGCCTGGAAAATGGGAATTACAACGGTTTTGCAAGCAATTCTGCCCCATGTTTGAAGATGAGATATTTATTGTTAAGGCAAAGACTAAGCTCAATCTTATCATCTTATTATTTCTGCATCTGAAGTGCTTCTTTTTGGTATAAACCTTCAAGGATGCTTTCTGAATAAATTTTAATTAGGAATAATTTTCTATTTCCAATAAGTTTCCAATAAGTTGATTTTATGTAATACTGTTGTTTTTCTGTACCAAAGTCTAATGACTTAATGCATGTTCAATAATTGGTTGTTTGATGGCATTATACAGTCATACTAGAAGGTATGTGTGTCCAGTTTCTGATGAGGTTTGAACACACTCATGAGAGTATGCGGGTGACGAATGTGGTTTGTTCTCCAAACTAGTCCCTTTTATAGGGGACAAAATTGTATGTTTGTGTAAACTAATCCCATGTAAAAAGATGTCTCAGACAACTTTCTTTGGTATTGGGCAAGGTTACGTGCTTTGACCTTGTATGCTTTTGTATTTTTTTAACTTTCTTTCCCGAAGTATTGCTCTATGTAAAAAAAAAATATGCTTCAAAACATTCCATTTAGGTCATAAAACACATATATACAACTTTTTTTTATTGAACATTGAAGGAAATGCATAAAAATAAAATGATTCCACATGGCATCATTGGGAAGTGTTGATGCAAACATGAAAAACCCTAAAAAGTAAAATCATTGGGAAAATAACAAAGAAAACCTGGAATTTAGTAACTACATTTCCTAAAAATAAAATTTAAATCTTTTTTCATTAATTTAAATAAAATAATACACAATTTATTTTTTTAGGAAATGTAATAAGACAATATTGCACTTGTTACACTTCATATGTGCGTAAGCTTTGATGCGGCATTTGCATCTTTGCTTTAGATTAGTCGGCACAGGGAAAGGATCAAACCCATCCAAATCAACATCATTGACTGGCCTTTTTGCTGTCATTCTTTCTGCATTTAGACTGACTTTACTCTCATTCAACAGCCTACCTTTTTTTTACTTTTACCAGCATTAGTTAGTGAGAATTTCTCCTTAAATGTGTTTCTTATGAAGCATCTGAAGACTAAATGAATGAAAATTAGTTATTTTATTTTTTATCTAACTATAGTTTAGGATAGGTTATTGAGACAGGCCATGTACTCCCACTCAGGGGCCAAGACCACACCCCGCCAGACTATTACCGACCTCGGTATAGCAATACTTCTAGCTAAATAGACCCAATAGAACTAAAACAAATTATAGGTATCAGGAGTACTAGAATATATATACATACATACACAGCCTCAGCCAGCGGGCTAGCCAAACCACACAAGGGGATGGTGTTTACACTGCACCATCAAGCTAGGCAGAGGAGCTGTCTCTAGCAGCCAATGGCTTGCCGGCAGAAGAGACTGATCCATTGGCCAAGTGTAGGGGAGTAAACCTTCCAGATCAGGAGTAGAGCCCTGAAGGCAGACCAGTGCGCTGTGCTCACTGACTCCAGCATCTCCTGCAGCCAACCTGGTGTCAAACGTACTGCACTGCTTTTCATTCCTTTGGATGACACCGGTGATGCCGAAAGGGGGATCTCAGCCTCACAATCTCCATTGTCTTCTAAGACAGAAGGATGACAACATACACCACATAACATAACATAATTTCACGGATGACAAAAGCCACAAGGGCCTATCAAAGGTCATCCGCCTCTGTCAAAACCCACCCACAAAAAGCACCATCACCAGGGGAAGACAAAATCAAAGTCCCCCACAATATAATATAACAGATGACAAAAGCCACAAGTGCTCATCATAGGTCATCCGAGTCAAACGGCCTCTTTTTTAAGGCACCCAAACTCCCAGGAAAACTACATCCAGAGGATTGCGTCCAAATATATATATACCAAATATATATATATAGTATAAGCAGTACTTATATCAAATAACAAAGTTTGTGCGGTTATAGACGATGTAGACCTAGCCTTCTAGCTAAATAGGCCCTATAGAACTAAAAACAAATTATAGGTAGCAGAATTACTAGAATATATATATATATATATATATATATATATATATATATATATATATATATATATATATATATATATATATATATATATATATATATATATTGTGCGTCTGTGTAAACAGAGTACTTAAATCAAATAAAGTTTGTGCAGTTATAGACGATGTAGACCTAGCCTAACTCACAAAATTGCATAATTTTTTCCTTATACTAATACTTAGGAAAAGTCCAATGATACCACATGGAATCACGTAAGTTAGAAAAAAAATATTGCACATACAAATTATATGCTGAAGGTATAACTAACATTCTAATCTCATCTATAAACTTTCTTCTATGTAATAAAATCTGTATATAATGCACCGATCCCATTAGCATTGACAGTCACAACTATTTCAAATCCCCTCTGACACCTGGTATAATAAAGAAATAAAAACATGCCAAATGTCCCCATTGGCAACCCATGAAAACATTTTGATACCACACAAACCCATTGGATACTTTATAAGTAAAATTATGAAGATAACTATTGGTGATGTCCTATGGAATAATTGGGAGTTAAAGGGTTAAACTGAACAGCTGAAATTGACTAATGAAATTTAATTGCTACCAAGGCCCACCATCCTCCTCCCTCATAATCCAACCTGAACCCCTTACAGGGTATACATATTATAATATGTACACACTGTAAGAGGGTCGGCGATTTGGTTTCCTGGCCACCATGCTAATGAACTCAGCACCCCATCCAGCCACAGCTTAGCCTCTTCTCCTTCTTTCTGACAGCCTGTGTTTTTACCCTACTTCCTCATTTTCCCTACAACCTCTCCCACAACTTTCTCTGGTCAGCCTCTAATTTCACAGGGTAGACACCGACCAGCTTCCTCTTGGTCAACTATCCCAGATCAGGGCTGAGTGGGGAGGGGATAACGTTCCCTCACCCCTGAACTCCAGTTGGGGGTGGTGGGTTTTAACAACCTTCCTCGCCCCCCACCCCCACCTTCTTCACATACCTTTCTCTCTTCTTTCACAGTCTATCAATTTTACACCAAGCCTAAGGTAGACGCGCCATGCTGATGGGCTGCCAGGCCACTAGGCTAGAGGAGTGGCCTCAAATGGTGGCAGCTTGCCCTGCCATCCCCATATTCACCCCTTGCTGAGTGGTTTACTGTGTAAGGTGATTAGTGTTTATGTCCCGTGCAAATACTAGGGTCACCATGCCCACGAATGGAGTAAAAAGTCTCCCTCTTCACCCCTTCACCAGCAGTGGAGCCGCTCCCGGGTAGCTCCACTAAAGAAGAGGAGCCCCCCCCCCATGTGCTTTTTCAAGGGAACCTATAAATCTCTCTGACTGGAGAGTAGGCTTACTCCTCTCCTGTGCCTATGGGTGCATTGTACGACCAACAGCGCCCGGAGTTCTGCCTCCGGGAAACGTACGGCCATTCCCGTGGAGGTCTTTCCGAGCTAGGCCTGGACAGCATATTTCTTTAATGGAATTGGAGTGTGGCCCCCTCCCACCTTCCCGGGGTATAAAGGTTTTGCGACTCCACCACCACGGGATTGGGGCAGGGAAGGAGGATGCGCCATTTACACCCAGCATGATGTTTACGTTCTTCTCTACTTTGGATATCTCCTTTCAGGCAGTAGCTGTGCAGCTGCAACTGGATAGGAGGTATACCATTATTTCTGTGTACATTCCACCGTCAGCCGACTTCGACGTGGGGGGGGGACTCCGTCCTATCGTGGCTCGGTTGTCGATGCCCTTTCTCTTGCTCGGGGATCAGAACGGTAGACACCACCTCTGGGGAGACTACTTGATCAATCCCAAGGATCAGGTCCTTAGTGACCTAATCGACCTGCTGGAGATAGGTGTCCTCCTAAATGTGGATGAGTTTATGCATCACTGCCCGAGAACCGCTTCATTTTCCTGTCTCGATCTATTTTTGTGCTCTCCTGATGCACAGCCTGATTTTGAATGGGGATAGTTTATTGCCTCTATGGTAGTGATCACTCTCCCATTCAAATATTTTCTGGTTTGCTGCCGCCTGAGAGCCTAACTACTATTCTTAGAACGTCTGGCCGTTTTGCACGCCGACCGCTTCCGTGGTGGTCAGTCGAGTGCGAGATTGTGCTCAAACAGAATTGTTTTGCCTACATGCGCTATAAGCGCCGCCTGAACGATTTCACTCTCGGTGAATTTCATCGAGTTAGGGCTAGGTTCTAAGCACGCCAACCGCTCTTCCTGGTGTGCATACGTTTCTTCACTTAACAGGAAGACCCCTCTAGCAGAGGTGTGGAAGCGAGCCCAAATGATTCGGGGCAAGTTCTCGCAGGACCACCCTCCCTTCTCCAGGAGAATGGGACTGCAATCTCGGACCCCGCGTCTGTGGCGGAGTCCTTCGCGACCGCTTTCTCTGCATTCTCCAGCCGGCATGCTGCTCCGCCAGCATTCAATGCGCGTCATGATGTCACTGAAAGCCGCCGACTGGACTTTACCTGCAGAGGCCGAGAATTCGTACGTGGACACCGCCCCTGGTCCAGACGATGTCCCGTACGCCATGCTTCGTCACCTTGGTGAGCGAGGCATCACCTTTCTGTTAGATTTGTTCAACAGGATATGGGTAGAGGGTATCCTCCCGGACTCGTAGCGAATCGCTACTGTGCTCGCTTTTCGCCTACAGAGGAGAGATCACTCTACCCCTCTATCAGTTTCCGTCCAATCTTTCTAAGCTCCTGCATGTGCAAGTTGATGGAGAAATTGTTAAATGTTAGATTAGCATTTTTTCTGAACAGTGGAGGCCATCTGTCCTCTGCACAGTGCGGCTTCTCCAAGTTCCACTTCCCTTAGGATGCTCTGCACCGACAGGAAAATACCGTCTGCGAGGCCTTCCTTCGTAGACAGCATTAGGCCACGGTGTTTTTCGATTTGGAGAAGGCCTATGATACCCCCTGGTGATACGGTATCATGGAGAGTCTCCACACGATGGCGTCGAGGGGACGCCTCCCAATCTTTATATCTGAATCTTTGCGAGATCGTCGATTCTGCGTACGGGGGGGAAAAGCCCTCTCCGGCCCAATGGAGCAGGAAGGGGGCCTCAGTGCCACACTTTGCCCTGAGCATCAACGGCATCACCTCGGTGTTGCTGGAAAGTTGTTCTCGCTACGCTCTACGTGGACGACCTTTCGATCTCTTTTGGCCAGCTCAGATGCCAAATATAGAGCGTCGACTCCAACAGACATTGAGCCGCGCCTCTCGCTATGCCAAGGCGCACAGGCTTCAGTTTTTCCTGGCCCGACTAAGGTGGTGCGCTTTTGCCGTCATCCACGGCTCCACACTGACCCAGACTCGCTTATAAATGGTGGACTCGTACCATTTCCTTGGTCTTGTATTTGACCGATGCCTCACCTGGGAGGGTCATATTCCCAGCATTAGGGTCTCTTGTACCCGCGCCATGGATATTCTTTACTCCTTGACATTCATTGCCTGGGGCACTGATAGAGCTACTGCCTTACTTTTTTATTAATCATTTGTTCGTTCGAATCTCGACTACGGATGCGAGTTTTATGCATCCGCAGTAGGTTGGGCCACGGATAATATATAGCAAAAATTTCAAAGTGAACATTTTGTTTCTGCACTCGCGAATTATTGTGAGGCTTCATGAGAAACTTCCACATCCAGAGTTTCGTCCAAATCAAAGCATGTTGAGGGGTCGCACCGAGTGATCGAAAGTTTGTTTTGCTTTCCCTTAGCATAGCGTACCTACTATACAGTGTTTTGGGCGCTATGCCTTTAGATATACTTCTTGTCGATGTCATCTCGTTTTGTGCATACTCCGACGTAGTTTTTGCTGTTATCTAGCTCTTTCTTTATACTGTCAGGCCCAGAACTAAGCTAAAAACATCCTCGTTTTCCCCTCACGTCTAAATGGCGAGTTCAACTCGGAAACAAACTGAGCTGTTTTTGTTGGGACAGCCCCTTGAAGCCCTCAGCCAGATTGTCCTTCCAACAGGGAAAGATGTTCTGCGGCGACTCTTCTGTCATGGATCGAACAGCAAGGACAATCGAAAGTTGTCATCGACGAAGTCGTCAAAGTTTGGGAACGTGCCCAAATTCCTGTTGTCCCGCTGCGATCAATCATGAAAAAACTTGAAACCTTCGTCGGGAAGTACGAAGTCCGTAAGAAGGCGGAAAAACGTCAATCCGAGAAGGACAAGGTCTCCGACGCCCTCATCCAGGGAGACTTGTCGTCACTGTTCGACATCGCAGCCCCTGCCACTTCTTCCTCCATGATCCACCTCAACCAGGAGTACAAGAACTTCCTCGACGACCAAAGGAGCCAGAGGAAAATTGTCATGGGTGCTCTTGACAAGTAGAGCGTGGCAAAAGAGTCTTGGAAATATGAGAGGTTGGCTGCTGAGAGAAGGAGAAGGAGTTGGCGGAGACTTCGGAGAGGGGAGAGATGGTTGAGTTGGCGAGCGGGAGTTCCACCACCGCTTCTTCATCAACTTCTTCGTCCGCCACCAACTCTCCTGCTCGGGGAAGCGTCGCTACTTCTGACTCTCCTCCGAAAAGGCTCAAGATCACGAAGTTGCTTGCAGCAGCGGCTGACAGGGTCAAGTTGACCCCTCGTGGAGCCCACCACGTCTTCTCTACCATCGCTGCAGACTAGGGAATGCTGAGTCCGTCCACCTCGTCCATTCGCCGACACCGGAAAGTGTTGCGGAAGGAGACAACAGAAGCAGCCGTCAAGGATTATCAAAACCAAGTACATGAGCACGACGTGGTTCTCATCCTTCATTGGGACGGGAAACTCTTTCCCGGATCAGAAAGTCGTCATGTCGATCGCTTGGCCATCGTTGTCACCAGTCCGTCCCTCGAAGGAGACAAGCTCCTGGCTATCCCTGCCTAGCCATCCGGTACCGGAGAATCAATGGCCAGCAAAGTCGAGGAGACCATCAGACACTGGATGTTCGAAGACAAGAGTTGGGGGTCTCTGCTTCGACAACACCGCTTCAAACACAGGCATCCATGCTGGCTGTTGCACACTCCTCGAACAGAAGTTGGGTCGTCCGTTGTTGAACTTGGCGTGCCGCCACCACGTTATGGAGCTCATCTTGGCCTCAGCCTTCGAGGCCACCTTCGGTGACGCTACGTCCGGCCCAGCCGTTCAACTATTCAAACGGTTCCACAAGAAGTGGCCCACTCTCGTGCATGCCAATGCTACGATCATCAACGACCCTCGGTTGGCTGACCATGACGAATGGAAGAGGACGACCCTTGAGGCTCTTGCCAAGGCGGCCGAAACGACAAGAGACGTTTATAAAGGGTTCGCGAAACTAACGACAAAGGCCATCAAGGGGGAGGTTCCCACCACCTTCCGCAAACCAGGAGCTCACCACCACTCGAGATGGATGGCGAAGGCGATCTACACGCTCAAGATCACTATGTTCAAGGACGCGTTTCGAACTCACGCCTAGGGAACCTTGTAGCCTCCAGGAGATGAGTGTGTTCATCATCCTAATATACGCCCGTGCCTGGTTCGAGGCTACCTTGGCTGCAGACGCTCCTTTGAACGATCTCACTCTCTTCCAGGTTCTCCACAACTTCAGAGACCTCAACTCAAAGATCTCGGAGGCCACGGTGAAGACCTTCAATCGGCACTTTTGGTACTTGGGGACGGACCTCGTCGGCCTTGCCTTGTTCAGCGACAAAGTCACGATCGAGGAGAAGACCAAGATGATGGAGAAGCTGGCCATTGACAAGGACCTCGACAAGAAGCGATGGACGACAGCGACACAAGATCCTTCTTCGGTGACTTTGAGTGATCTTGTCACCAAGCAGTCACTTTTCTCCTTCACGGCACTGAAGTTGGATGCCTCGTTTCTCCAATCTCCTGTGCTTAGTTGGAAGGAAAACGAGGAGTACAACCAAGGAAAGGTGACCGTCCACCATCTGGCAGTGACCAATGATGCAGCGGAAGGGGTGATCAAACTAATGACTGATTATTCCCAGATCCTCACCAAGGACGAGAACAATCGACAAGCTCTCATGCAAGCTGTCGAGCGCCACCGACGGCTGAACCTGAACCCTAACTGATCTTACAGAAGAATATACAAATCGTTTCAATCGTTATTTCAGCCATTTTCAGTTTTATTTTGAAGAAAGTCTAGGAAATGCGCCATTCCTATCACTGTTCCTAAGTGTTCCTTGTATAGTATCAGAGTAATATTCCCCTTATATACACTGCTGTATCGTCAAATGTTCCTAGAATAGTTATTTACTCGTACCTCACTTCAGAGCAAATAGTTTCGTTTCTGTTACATTTATAGTTGATGTGAATAAATAAGCTTGAGAAATGAACAATTGTATGGTCTCGCACAAAATCAACTAGCCTGTGCGACCCTTAAATCTTAAAAGATTCACATGAAACTTTTTGTGCATTTTTTCCTTGTTATTCCTCACAATAATCCATGGGTGCCGTAAGAGATTTCAAACTTATATATTTTTTTTACCCACCCTAATCCGCAGCCGAGCGGAAGGTGGACTCGATCGACCAAACCGGCCATCCGCACGTCCTCTATTGAGAGCCTACTTGTCGATGCTGTGGAGAGGCCACTCGCTCTGTTCCTTGCACAGTGCATTATACGCCTGTACGAGCAAGCCCGGCGCCTCCCTCAGTCGCCAACATCCATCACTGCAGCCGCAGCTGATCTCGACTGCTCTATGCCGCCGAGAGGTGCCAGTCATACCCTAACCCTTTTGGATTTAGGGCTAAGAAACTCCTTCGAGAGCTCGGTATAGCTCTCGGGCCGGTGGCGGCCCTGCTTCTGCCCAGGACGCCACCCTGGAAGTTACCACTTTTAAATATTTGTCGCCACGCCTCTACTCCCAAAGCTTGTACAGCGCCGGGCCTTTTTCGAGCACACTTCGTGTCACGCTGGAACCATGCCAGTGTATACGGATGGATCCAAGTCCCAGGAGGTGGTCGGTTTCCACGCCGTATCCCTTCTGTTTGAAGTCAGCGGAGCTCTGCTTTGCGCTGCGTCTCTCTTCACAGCCGAGTTGGTTGCAATACACCACTCGGCACGGGAAATAACGCGACGTGCCGGTTCGGAGAACAGATTGTGATTTATAGCGACTCACAAGGCGCCCTGAGTGCCCTCAAGGCATTAGCTTTGGTTCGCGATATCCGTGACGCCACGGTTTTGGCGAACCCGGCGGATGTCGAAATTATATTCTACTGGGCTCCTGGACATGTGGGAATTGCAGAGAATGAGCCAAAGAGTCCGCAAGGACTGTGCGACCAGACCAGCGTTTCGCTCTAACTCACACCGATTACATGACAGGTATACGGGCTGCTTGGCAAAGAAGATGGGAGACGATTGAGAGGAACTTAAAGTTGCGTGCAATGGCCCCGCGACTGTTCCAATGAACCTACCCCCTAATGCCGCGACGGTTTCAGGTTACATTCTGTCGTCTCTGAATTGGACACATTCGCGGGCATCATCAGCATTTAATGGGGCGCTCGCCTGCGCCTTATTGGGACAACTACCCTGTCCCCCAGACTGTTCGGCACATTCTTGTTGAATGTCCCAATCTGGGTGATCTTTGCGCACGTTACCTGTCTCGGTACCGGGACGAGCGGGATCGCTACATCCTTTGTACGCAGGACTGATTCGTGCAGACACTTGTGGATTATATGACTTTTTCCCTCCTCCACTTTATTTAACACGGGGGGGGGTAGGCCGCTTATTCCTGCGCCAGGGGGCAGGCGGGCCTACCCCCGATACCGGAGCAACTTTCCTCTTGTTGCCTTTTTTTGTACTTTTTATCGTTGTTATTTACATAGTTATTTTATTAATATACCCTTCTTAGTAGCCTCTTGTGTGAGTACGGCGATCTCTGCCCTAGTAGGCAATCGCCAGATGAGCTCCTAAAATTAAATTTTAAAAATCAAAACTATACGACTTTTGAGAGGAGGATAGCCTCCTCCACTCTATTTGACTGTTTTTTTTATAGGTCGCTTCCTCCTGCGTCCAGGGAGGGGGTGGCTACCCCGGACGCCGGAGCACGCCTTTTTTGCCTTTTCTTTTTTTATTTGTTATTGTTTTTTAACCTGTGCTTAGCCTTTCTCTTTCTTTTTATCTTCATTTGTTTTTAATCTAGCCTATTAGTAGGCTTAGAGTGAGTACGGCGACTTTTGCCTTAGTAGGCAGTCGCCTCATGAGCTGTTATTTTTTTTTAAATATCTAATATGTACATTTCAACATCCATCCGAGAAACGGTCCACAGATTATACAATTAAACTACACTTGATTTCGCACTTAGTGCATTGGCTGTAAATATAAAAGATCCTGTGCACCAATGGTCATACCAGAATTGTTTTATCTCGATTATTCGACCCTGATGGATTCATAATCTCTTCTGCAGAGTGTGATGTAGCCCCCAACAAGAAGAACTGCGGGTCTAGGTATGATGGTTTTATTTGTATTTCAGCAAGTGGCCGCCTCAAGTTATTCTGCAGTGTCTCCATTTTCTGGATTGCGAATCTCACTTGACACCAACTCAGAAAGAATTTGTTTGCACCAAAATTAATCAAATTGAAATCTATTCTGAAGTGAGTGAATCCCCAGGCCCCATTTTTCCTTTAATGTGGCCTTTTTGTTACAGGGAAGCTTCAGGAAAGTTGCATGCTCGGTCCATGTTTGGTTAATGCTTTACATTTTTATTATTATTCTATTCTGAATTAGATTTTAAAGTTGATTGATTGATTGATGAAAACTGCCTTTTTTTTACTGGGATGCCTTCGTTGGTTGAGTGACATTTGCCGAATACACTATAGCTAAATTGTAGTGGTGGTGTGCAAAACTTTCACTTGCTGCCTATTTACGGTGTACCGAGTTTGACACATGCATACAAGTAGCTCTATCGACATCGGTCATCACACACAGAGCCACTTGGAGTGCCTTCCTGAGGTGAAGATTATCCCAGAGGTGCCCCTACCCCAGATTAGGGTCTTCAATGAGGGTGAACCTAGGATCGGTGCCAGACACCGAACATGAGTCCGCCCCTATACAAGATCATCGTCATGTGGCACTGGCCCTTGAGGACTCTCAAGGAGAGGCAAGACCCCTCCCCACCTGGTGCCCGCTTACCACTAAGATCTCCATTTCAGTTAAAAAATCTGTTTATGGCCTGTTCCTCCAGCCTTGAGGGGGTAGAGAGAATCAGGGTCACTCCCTGCCCTCCTCTCTTAAAAGGAAAAAGAGTAAGAAGACAAAATTAGAGAGTACAAGGTGTATTCTCTCCTTCCGCGACCCGTCCATAGATGTATAGCCCCCCTGCCACTTCGGCACCGCGAGTAGCCTGTTACACCTGGTACACTGAGGATCTGTAGATCCTTTCAGGCTGAGTGCAAATTAAGGAAGCTCCGTCGTCACTGGGTGATTTGAACACTCTGATGTGGCATGGGAAAGCTGCTGTGCTTTTCCCTCACTCCCTCTCAGCACTACTTTATCTTTATTTATTATTAGTTACTGTTGTTATTGTTATTATTATTATTTATTAGTGTTGTTATTTATTATGATTATTTATTCTTGTATTATTATTACTGCGGCTATCCCCTGTACCTATTTCTACCCGCACTTTTACCATGAGGACTGTTCTCAATGGACAGAGTTTGGTCCACTATCAATGGTACCTTGATGGACCGCATGTGATCCTAGGATCAGGGTATGATAATAATAGGTGATCATCCTCCCCTACTCATTAGTGTACTACCCTCTCTCTACTTCTATTTATTACATACCTGCCTATTCTCTTCCAAACTAGCTCCTTATCCACAGAGGTTCTGGTTGCCAGGCGGACTTTCGTCTTCTTATGGATCCTTAGTCCGGTAGCAGTGTATACTGGAAAATTCCTACCTGCTGCAAGGGCCGAAAGCCCGCTGGCTAAGGTAAGTATTAGATACTGGGTGTGTTGAGTCGTCAACTCGGCTCTCCTTCTTCGAGTATTACATATAAGGGGGTGTGGCGTAGCCACACCCCATGGTTCGCAGTATCGGGGATGCCGCGAGCCGGGTGGGTGTAGAGATTATCTTGTGCTTGGTTCCTGGACATGTTGGAATGAACGCGCCGATGAGAGCGTCCAAGAATCCGCGAGGACTGGTCGACCAGGCCAAGCAGCTCTCCTGGCCCTTTCTCTTGCTCGGAGATCTGAACGGTAAACGCCCTCCCTCTGGGGACTACTCACTTAATCCCAGGGGTCAAGTCCTTGCCTCCGAGAGTTTTGCGTTCACCTTTTTGGAGCACACTTCGTGTCCCGCTTAAGCCGTACTAGTGAACACAAATGGCTCCAACCCCCACGACAGGATCGGCTTCCCTTGTCGTATCCCCTCAGTTTGAAGTCAGCGAGGCGTCCTTCTTCACTGCCGAGTTGGTTGTGGATTGCGGGCAATGAGGGCGCCAAAGGGTCCGTGCCGACTGAGCCACTAGATCAGCTTTTCGCTCCTCATCACGCCGACTACAAGGCAGGAATCAGGCTGAGAGGAACCTAACGGTTGCGTGCCAACACTTCTCGACTGTACACTTGGTCTTACTACATCCCAATGCCGCGACGGCTTTAGCTCCCTTTCCTCCTCTTCGATTTGGGCACTCTCGTGGCACGCACCGCAATTTTATGGATCGCTACCCTGCACCATACTGTGATGACCGCGTTGTCCACCAAACTTCTCGACCCATTCTTGGTCAATGTCCCAGTCTGGGTGATCTTCGCACACGTTACAGGCGGGGGGGGGGGGGGTCATTACCGCTTCTCTCTTGTACTCGGGACGGGTTTCTGTACGCAGACTTGTGGACTATTTGAGTTCTTGGATGAGGCTGGCTTCTTCTATTTTTATTTGTTTCTCTTTTGTGTTCTTTGCATGTCCCTGCGTCGGGGGAGATGGGCCTCCCCTTGACTCCGCTTTTTTGAGGGGACCGTTGTGTTTATTGATTTGTCTTGTGTTTTTTAATGCAGCCTAGTATTAGGCTTAAATTAATTGTAGTTTCTTTTACCCATGGTGGTAGTCGCTAAATGGGTACTAAAAAAAATGCCTCGACTGCTTCAGCTCGCTTTCTGTTAGCTTCGAATTTAGCACACTCTCGGGATGCACCGCCAGTCTGTGGGTTCTTCGCGCACGTTACCTGTCACTTTGCATGGACGCTTTTCTCTTCGGGACGAGTTCGTGTACACCTGCCTCTGGACTATTTCTGTTTTTAGAGGAGGCTGGACTTCTACATTGCATATCGACCTAGGCAAGGGTGTGGAAGCGTAGCAAAGGGATTTGGAGTAAGTTATCCGTTCTCCAAGAAAACGGGCCCCCTATCTCGGACATCGCGTCCTCGCGGTAATCTTTCCCGATATCGTTTTCCACATTGACCATCTCCTTTTGATGGTTGTTAACGGTATATTGAGGTTGCTTCAATCAACTTATAATTCTGAAAGGTTTATGTAGTTTTCTCTCATTGATGACCGTTATAATTTTATTGAACGTGCTTTAATCAGCATTTGGTGGTTTGGGGTTGGGTATAACTTAGTGATGGGGCGATACCAGATTTTCAAGCGAGTACCGATTTCCGATATGAATACCGAGTACTTATATATTAATATATATATATATATATATATATATATATATATATATATATATATATATATATATATATATATATATATATATATATATATATATATATATATATATATATATAATTTCACAGCGAAGGCAAGGGCGCAGAAGATGCTCAAGTATATATATTTATTGCAATTTTTGAAACAACGTTTCGGGCAACATGCCCATCTTCAAGTTCAAACGAAGTTGGAGATAGAGCCAAATCCGTTTGAATCTAAAGATGGGCATGTTGCCCGAAAGGTTGTTTCAAAAATTGCAATAAATATATGTACTTGAGCATCTTCTGCCCCCTTGCCTTCGTTGTGAGATTAAAAATCAGCCTGGTTAGCAGCAATACTTACGACTTACGACTATATATATATATATATATATATATATATATATATATATATATATATATATATATATATATATATATATATATATATATATATATATATATATATATATATATATGCGAACGTGTTTGTGTATTAGTAAATACTTATATAGGTTTCTATTCATTTGTTTGAAGAATAATACTACTGAACAATGGAGCTTTGTTTAATTCTTCAAGCTATTACAAAATAGAATACTTAGGCATCCAATTATACAAGTAATTCCTTTAGCAACCAAATAAAAACAACAGACAATTTAGGTGTTAACTTGAATATTAGTCGTACTTCAAACCCAATATTCTAAATAATTTTTCATTAAAAAGAAATTTAGACGCATAACATGTTCGGTATGGTTACTCTCTAACACTACCGTTTATTTCATATTCATTCTGCAATGGCTGAAAATTGAATATGAATATCGAAGGAAATTATAAGATAAAAGTTTTACATAAAGATTAAATATTCTATTTAAAGCTTAACTTGCAGCTGTTTTAACGAAATCAAATTTGTCAGAAAAAACGATGAAACAAAAATAGAAATTAATTGGTTTGGTAGCAGATGTACATACAATATGACTATATGGAACGGCTTTGATTTCAAGCTAATTGCATGTATTTTTTGTGTAATAATAATTGTCATTGTGACAGAAGTGAATCTTTAGAAATTCTAATCTTTTGTTCAAGATTTACCCAATAATAATACAGATGAAAATAATGTCAAAATTTTCAGTCATTTATGACGGCACGTGTACACTTTTCAAAATATTTTTGAACAAGACAAAATTATCGAAATTTACGAATATTGAGTTAAACATTTAAATAAAATTATATTTATACCAAACTAACCTCAGTCATTTGATTGATTTCAATTACGTGAATTTTTCACGTACGGGTAAACTAGTAGTTTGACCTGTGCTTGTTCCTTTTGGTTCCTTAAAAAACTAAGGGTTTGAAAGGGTTCTAAAATGTTAAGTTTTTTGTAAATAAATTAGGTGCATATTATGTGAATTTTTTCACCTACGGGACACAAGAATATAATCATTAAATAGAATAAATATTTGTTGTAAAAATGATTGCATACATTGTCTTGGGAATTAATGGGCAACAAGTATCGGATTTTGATATCGGAAATGAGACATAAAAGTCCCGATACTGATACGAGTTCCGATACCACTAAAAACAACCGATACTACCGATATTCGATACCGATACTGAGTACTCGTCCCATCACTAGTATAACTATTCCTCCCTTTTTTGTTGGTTGTTTGTTTTATTGATTGTTTCGCCCCATGATGGTCAAGAGTTTATAGGAAAATTTCTATTTCCCTTTGATCATGGTTAAGGCCTTATATGAGTTATTTAAATCAACCTCTGATGGCCAACAATTTATTCACAGATCATGAAACTACCCAAGATGCATTTGTGCCTTGAGACTTGCAGAGACGTTCTTCAGACGTCCATGGATAACGCAAACGAATTGATGGCGTATCTTATTCAACAGCGGCAGTTCAGCCTCGCCATGAGGTGGGTGAAGTCCCAGGGCCTGACTGAGAAGTTTTATTTACAAGCGATTAAAACCTCTCTCCTCTATTCCCTTGATGTCATCGACCCTGACTTCAAGAAAGCCGAATCAATCCTAGAAAATGTCTCACCTGGAAAGTTGGAAGACATCGTCGACGATATGCTCACCAGTGTGAACGTTCACTCCACTAGGAAGTTCTTGATGTCTTATATCCTAAAGAGGAACGAGCGAGATGTTACTGTTAAAGCCACAAAATTGGCCTCTTTAAGGCAAGAACTGATAGGTCTTATTCTGGTTGAGGATGTGGCACCCAAAATATTCAATCGATCTCAGCTCTTCGCTCTTATCCTCAAACCAAGCCTGATTCTCGAGCAGTGGATCATGAATCTCAAACTAGAGGCTGTTAAGAAGGCTCTTTCACTCATCTCCCCCCTTCTCGACTCAACGCAGTGTCCGACCGAGGAAGAGAACGGCAGTAAGGGCTCAGGGGGTCTGGAGGAGGAGTGCCTTTGCTGGAATCACTACCATTCCATGATCGAAAATTACGCCTGCAAAGCCTTAGAAATGTCTGGAATTCAAGTGGCGCTCAAGCATTCCTTCAAGATGGAAACTGACAGCAATCAGTTCGTAATCCCTCTGAAGGTACCGTTACAATCGGAGTGGCATAAGAATTCTACAGTCAGTATATGTCCTGTCTGCCAAACAACGATATTCTCTCTCTTCTGCAGAAGGCATCACTGTAGGCGGTGTGGTAGGGTCGTTTGTGCTTCTTGTTCAGTAAACCGCCTCAAAGTCCATGGGTATGGAGATTTTCCCGTTAGGGTTTGTCAACAGTGTTATTATACCACCCGTTGCCATCAGTTCCCGTATCCGAGTCAATCCGCCCTTGGGGGCGGAGAATCTGTTTCCGGGGATGGAAATGGATCTCAAACCTTGTCCGAGGGCATATCCTTCAGCTCGGATGTGGGATGGTACTTCAGTGTTGAACCTTACCATAACCAGCGAGTCAGAGAGGAATTTAGCTTTGACTATACCCCTTCTCTCAGTTTATCTCAAGCTATCTTGGCACTACACAGAGACGATAATCGAGCGGCACTGTGCATCCTGAAACTGGCCCATAAGTTGTTTCGAATGACGATCAATTCATTTGCAGCCAATTTCTCGGAAGTTGACCCTAACTTTGTCCTCCACATTATACTCACCCTTGTGTCCTCAGCCAAAGTGCGCTTTGGTAAGCTTTGGAATCATAGTGGCATTTCCGTATGCGAGTATTACATCCAGTGGGTTGGCTTTCTGCAGCTCCTCCTCAAGTTCCGATGCCTCTTGCTGCTACCACAAGGAACTCTCGAAAATATGCTCGAAGTTGGACTCCTGCAGAGGCTACAGCTCTCGGGAGAGACTGTAAACTCCCTTAAGATTCAGCATAAACTAGAACAGGAGAGGAGATTCTTACGGATTCTAAGAGACAATTTAGTCAAGAAGGAAATGTGGGACCTTGCCTTAGACATTTCTACCAAAGCGGGCTTTGAGACTTCGGGAGTGTGGGGGGCTTTTGCTATGGCGTGTTTGAAAGCGGGAGATTTTGCCATGGCTCGGGAAAACTTCTCTAAAGTCCTGACAAAACCCAGAGACAAAAATATCAACGCTAAATTGGCGATTTTAGAGGAAGTCGTATCTTACCTGGAGAGTTCCTCCTTCGGTTTTTATCGTAAGTCCCCCGAAAGAAAAGAACCGTATTTATCCGAGAACTTGTCTGGAGAGTCCTCAGACCCTTGCATGATTTCGCAAATTCTAGCCAATCTGGTTAGCTTCACCAGAGAAATTTCTCGATCGGATACTTGTGACATGGACAAGATTATCCCACGACCATTTTCCACACACGCCCTCAGCTCACTGCAACAACGCGAATGCGAATATTACCTCCGACTTTACGGGTCCCACCGCGCTTTTCTCCAGTTCCTCGTACGCCATAATCGCACCAGGGACGCGGTTATTTATGCCAGGGAATCCGATGTTGACGCCAAGGTCTTCACTAACGAGATACTTCTCCCTTCCTTCAGGAAATCACGTTTCAATCGGTTGTGGATCGACATTCTGGAAGCAGATCCCAAACAAACGTGGACTCCTTCGATCGTGTATCACTCCTGCAAGTACTTAGAGAGGTGCCAGTACCTTCACTGTCTACTCGAAGTACAAAAAGCCCTTTCAGATCGTTTGAGAGCCGCTATGACCCTCATCAGGTTATACATCCACGACGCTGACAGTTTTGCAGAGCTGATTCACAGAACTCATTACTTGACTGAAGCCGCGTCGCATCTACAGTCCTACCTAGACGTTATTCCTTTGAATGAAGGATCTATCCCCCGTAAGTCACGATCGCACAACAAGACTCCTAGACGTCTCTCTCACATCTGTCTTCACTCGACAAGTTGGCATGTTAATCAACAGATCAATTTGTCCAGTTTTCAAAAAGATGTCACCAAATATTTAGCGGAGTTCGAGAATAAGGGAACCACTTTTAAACCTTTAATTGAGAAGGTCAGAAAAATCCTCTGCAAGAAAACTGCTGCTGAAGAAACCCCAGTAGATAAATTTCACATCCCTACAGTTTTTTCGAAGGAGGAACGACTAGTAATTAGTGTTATCGTAATGTGCACAGAAGATAATGTATCTCAAAGGCTCTCCCTCGTCTACAAACTTGTTGAAACTAATTCCCTCAACCCCAAGGAACTACTCAGTGGCACCCTCCAGGCACTCGTTAACACCAGAAAGATAGAAGAGGTGGAAACTATCCTCGAAAGTATTTTGGAATGGGGCCTTATCCCCCCATCTCAAGTCAAGAACATCGTGTGGCCTGCTATTTCGTATGCAGGAGACAGCATACCTGATAAAGTCGCCAAAAACATCTCGAAATTCCTCGCTAACAGCAAAGACAAGGTAATCGTCATTATTTTGTGTGATTTTAAATTTCTTCCTGATTCGCTATCCTGATTTTTTAACATTTAGAGTACTTTCCAACAAATTCTCAAAATCTCACATCTATTTCTTGTCTCCACTCTTCAACTAATAGAATTATACAAATGAAAGGGACAATAAATAAAGTCAGTGCCTCTCTTGAATACCTTTCTTAGCAAGGAGAAGGTGGCTAGAATTAAAATTCGCTCTCCTATATTCATCATTTATGATTGAAGACTTTAGTAGTACTTATTTTTTATCTTTGTTCGCAAGTAACAGCATATTCAATTATGGTTCATTTTAGTAATTACCTCATTGGACTGAATACTCCTCAATACATCCATCCTAAAAATTGAATGTTTGTGTGCATTTCCAACAGATGGATTTCTTCATTGAAACTGGTCTCCTGAAACTTGCCTACTCCCAGGTTAACGAAAAAGGCACCAAGGAAGATATAGCGAGATTGAGGGATTGTGCCATAGAGAAGGGGAATCGAACTGTTGCCACATATTGCACTAAGTGGCTCTATAATCATTCCAGACAGGAAGAAAGAAAGACCTCGGAATTTCTCAAAAATTCCCCTTAAACTGAATGTTTTTAACTCTTAATCGCGTATATAAGGTTTGTGTTTAGCGATTAGGATTGCACAGTGCGTATGTATATACATAATATAATTTTGTATTTTATTGGCATGCGGGGGACTGCAGGAGCATTTTTGTAAGGCAAAGTTCTTGTGATATGGATGAAACTGGGTGGTGGATTTTATAAACCTAGTCATATTAAGCCAATTGTATATTTAATTTTTACAACCCTTTCACAAATATGTGACTTGATGAGCATTTGCTTGTGTTTGTGGGCAGTGTCCATAAAAAGAAAATTCAATGCAATACTCTTTAATATTGAAATGAAATTGTTGCTGTGTAGTTGCGATAAATTTTGTGATTGTAAAATAAGATGAATTTGTGTACGTATGTCTGGATATGAATGCCCCAGAAGGAAAGTTGCTATTGATAAAGTTTTACAAATAAATTTATATAAAGACTATGCTTAATTATCTTCAAACTTCAACGTTGCCTCTATAGCCACTGTGTTTTGGGATTCATTGTGGAAGGGCTCCTGCTTTCTAGCCAGTAAGGAGATCTTTTCAGTGAGGCAATGAAGTTGACTTTAACCATGTTCCATTCTGTCTTTCCCTTTTTTCATATTTATTTTTATTATCTATTTATCTTGGCGTTTAATATAGTCTTCATTTATATCCTCTTACTCTCACCATCTACCTTCGCTTTTTTTCCCATTTTGGGGACATTGGCCCTCCTACCTTTTCTTTCCGTCTGTTCCTTTCTTGTTCAATTATTCTCTTTCCCTTCTGTTGGACTGAATTGTGATCAATATTCTTTTGTTTGTATTTGTTCTTTGTTGCAGGTGGGGTTTGGGCAACAGACGTTTGAATTGGCACAAATTTGGGAATCTGGTTCGCACATGCAAGTGCATGTGTAAATCGTGCTTCCCTAGGATGTAACAAAGCCACGCCCCTCGGTGCGCCAGTTGGTGGCTCACTTGCCATGACTTGTCCATTGTACTTGTTTGCGAAGGAAGTTCTTTCGCTCCGGGATTTGCACCGCCTGAATATTAGGGAGGCTTGAAGTCAGTTTTAGCCATCCAAGCATTTAATTTCAGATGTTCTCCTTGACGCTAGAACTAATCGCTCAACCCACCTAGGGTTTGTTTTACCGTGGAGGCCCTTCTCGTGAAACCACTTGCTCCATATCGTGGCAGGGTGAACGACTAGAGTGTACATTTTCACCGATAGATCTCGCCTATACTTCGATTGCTCTGAGTCCGCTCTATGTGAGATCAAAATTGAACCGCCCTACAGGAGGATATACAACTATACAAGATACCCAGATGAGCACTACGTCCTTCCGTTTGCAGGACTTGCGGCTTTATTTCTCCCACTATTTTCGATCTAGTTACATTCATCTTTCAAATCTCTTTTCTGACTTTTAACCCGCAATAGGTGGATGCTATGTATTCACATCAGTGGAGAGAAGTGTTCAAATAATAGATTTTAGTGTGTACAAAACATCTGAAGAAAAATTTTATTTTTATAAACTTAACCTATATACTAATACATTCCCCCTCCCTCTCTGAGATCTTTTCTTCAGGGGTTGTTCCCAGAGAGGCTCTGGCCTTCTCGTGGCGAGGGGGGGTCAGCCCTGGGCCCCTTAGGGGACCCATGGTGCTGCCAACAAGACTTTTAACATGCCCTTTCTTTCCTCCTCTATTACGCTCTTCCACTGCTCTTTATTTTTCCCTCTTCCTTCACCTATCTAGTGGTCCTTATCGATACCCAACTTCTGCTCGTTTAATGGATTGATTCCGAATTGTTCTTTCATGAAGGTGAAAGAGGCTGGGCATCTCCACCGCCTTCGTCTACCGCATGCCCAAGGAGAAATCCATCGTTGGACCCTTTTCTCCGTGCGTAGGAGAACTCGGGCAGCCTCTTAGGTTTCAAAAGAGGGTGTGGTGGATCCGTATCCATTCTCCAAGAGTACATACCGGACGTAACTGATTGTATAGTTGCAGTAGTGCCGGGCCCTTGTAGGCCTCCTTGGTGGGAAGCCCCGAGGGAGAATGCGAAGTTTTTTTCTTTTTGCAATGGCTAGCCATAAACCAAAAACCTCCCCTTCTCGTAAGGGTTCTCGTGCCAAACGTTCCTTAGCTTCCCTTTCAGCCTTCCCTCACTTGTCAGACTCCTATTCCAACGAAGTAGACCCAGATCTAGATTATCCTCGCTTTCTTGTCATGAATTCATCATCAGACAACCCACTTGCAAAAGTGGCCCTGAATGCACCAAAACACCCCGCTGTGCCAACTGCGGAGGTACCCACAGGGCTGCGTCAAAACTCTGCTCTATATTTTTATATGAAAAGGAAGTTCTCGCTTTGCGCGACTCCCTACGTCTAGATATAAGAGAGGCCCGCCAGCGTGCTCGAGCACAAACCTCGCCACTCGGCCAGCTCTTCTCTGACGTTTTACGTGACGCTAGACGAAACCGACCATCACGCGCGAGTTCCGACCAGCCTGAAGCACTTCACCCTAGATCTACTCGCAGCGTCGAAAACCTTTGGAATATGCAGTCGAAGCATCGCTCTCACACCGAGATAACGAATGTAGTCCCCCTCTCTACAGCAGCTCTAGCTGTGAGAGACGCTCAAGGTGAGACACTTGAAGACATCAGACGTTATTTGAAAGAATCCTGAATATCGACCAGTGATGGTTCATCCACCCGTCCCCGAGACCCGAAGCCCAGTGGTAAGAGGAAGGATTCCTCACCTGGGTCATCGACCACCAATAAACGGGCAGCCTCTGGAGCTGACTCGGCCGAACCCCGAGAATCTTCAATGGACTCCTCCCCTATGGTTGAACATTCTATGCCCTTAAGTCCGTCCCGCCCTTCACAGGGCTTAGGCCCCATCCTGATCCAAACGATGACAGATATACACCCAGCTCCACACACCTCGCTCAGATCACCTGTTCGTTCCGCTCACCCTTCAACCCATGATCCGATGGAAGCAGTTGATACTCCAACATCACAAATCGCGGCGGTTGGACCAACTCCTCAGACACCGAAAATACCCTCGACCTATGAATCCGGATCTACCGGCCGAAAATCCCTTCTTGATCTTCCTTTTCCGCCAGGTTGTGAGCCTGAATTACAATCAAGGGCCTCGGTTGGTTATCCAAAACCCACGAAAAAAAGCCCTAGTTACTGCTCCATCTAGGATCTCTTTTCCCTGCAAAAGCAGGCTCCTCAAAATCAGCTCTCCGTCTCCCAAGCTCTTTGGGATGAACCTCAAATACAATATTGGCCTCAAAAGAGAAAAAGATATCCACAGTGGTATCTAATCGTCACACATAATATCTTCCATTTTACAATGGAATTGCCAAGGCGTTCTTCCAAAGTGAGAAGAACTCAAAATTCTTTTGACTCTCCACCCCGCTGTTATTTGTCTTCAGGAGAATAAACTGGGTATACGGCCCTTTCTGCCGGTACCCGGCTTTCTCACTTTCAACTCTATTGCTCCTTCTGGAAGCGTCAATCATGGTATCTTCATCCCACCATGTTTCTCCCATCTCCCTACATACTACCTTCCAAGCTGTTGCCATGAGGGTTTTTCTTACTAAGCTTTTTACCGTTTGCTCTATTTACCTTCTCCCTTGTTTATCATTGTCAAGACCCTACTTTTTAGAACTTATAGACCAGTTGCCCTCCCCATTCTTATTACTAGGAGATTTTAACGCCCGTCACCCATACTGGGGTGAGATCACTCGAAATGCCAAAGGCAGTGTTTTAGAGTCTCTTTTATTATCTGACTTTCTTTGTGTTTTAAATACTAGCGATTTTACCTCTTATCATGTCCAGACGGACTCTTTTAGCTGTGTTGACCTGTCTGTTGGTTCCCCGGATTGCTTCACGGAATTTCGATGGTCAATTCTTGACGATCTCCATGGGAGTGACCACTTCCCTATTGTCTTGTCGGCCCTTCAAGTTAGCCCTCATACAACCATGCCCCTTAAGTGGGACTTAGGTCATGCAGATTGGGAAGGTTTCCAAGAGGCGTCCTTCACAAATGGAGTGGACGCGGCAGTAGAATATTTTACATCGACTAACTACAATGCAGCAACACAGACCATCCCACGGAGGCGACCTGCCACGGGCCGCTCAACCTTGCCCTGGTGGACCTCGACGTGTGCAACAGCTATCAAAAATTACAAGTTAGCCCATGCCCGATTCCGAAAGAACCCAACTTTGTGCAACAAGGTCGACCGAAACCGAGCTCGTGCGCTTCGCCAAAGAACCCTTCGTCAGGCTCGCCGAAATTCATGGCGCCGTTACGTTTCATCAATTTCCTCTATGACACCTACTGCTAAGATCTGGAAGAGGATTAATAAGATCAGGGGCCGTTATGCTAATCATCATACCCCCACACTTAACTTAGACGGTTCCTTGGAGAATGGCGGTCAGCAATGCTTTTGCTTACCACTTCCGCGCCGTCAGCAGTGTCAGCCGTTACGATAAGACTTTTCAATCCTACAAATCAAAGGAATAATCTCATTCTCTCAACTTCACAACAAAATCTAACCTTCCATATAGCGCTCTATTCAGCATCCATGAGCTACATAGCGCTTTTTCCCTTTGCAAATCTACTTACCCTGGCCTTGATGAGATCCATTTCGATATGATTCGGCACCTACATCCACACTCTAACACTCTTCTTACCTGATTTGTACAACCTTATATGGGTGAAGGGTTTTTACCCGTCATCATGGCGCATTGGGATCATCCTTCCCTTTGTCAAACCGGGCAGGGACGGGTTGGATGCAGATCACTACCGCCCTATAGCTCTCACCAGCTGTTTGAGTAAGTTGCTGGAAAAAATGATATTGGAGCGCCTAAACTGGTTCCTAGAACCCAATCACCTTCTCTCTCCATTTCAATGTGGCTTCCGCAAAGGTCATAGTACCCTTGACCTACTAGCACGTTTCGAGGCATCGGTCCGGAAAGCTTTCTCATTAAAGCACCGAGTCCTGGCCATATTTTTCGATATTGAGAAAGCCTACGACACAACATGGAAATACGGCATCTTGAAGCAGCTATACGTCTGGGGGATGAGAGGCCTTTTACCTTCATTTATTCAAAGTTTTTTAGCATCTCGATCCTTAAAGGTACGTGTTGAAGATGCATACTCTGACCTGCAACCCCAAGAGGAGGGACTTACTTAGGGCAGTGTTTTAAGTGTCTTATGTTTTATAATTGCCATCAATGATATTATTTCGTCTCTCCCAGAGGGTGTATCGGCAACTCTGTTTGTCAATGATGTAGCACTATACTGTTCCTCACCTCGCCTTCCATCAGCAGCGCGTCGGCTACAACTGGCGGTCGATGTTGTATCCAAAAGAGCACAACTTATGGGATTCCGCTTTTCCACGAACAAAGCCAAAGCAATGTATTTCCACTGAGGAGGGGTGCTTGTTCCGCCATCTATCTCCCCACAAGGCGAAGATATAGAGTTTGTCTCCTAGTTTCGGGTACTTGGCGTAACTCTCGATCCAAAGTTATCCTGGTTGCCACACCTACGCCGACTTCGATCAGGCTGTCTGCGGGCTCTAGACATTTTGAAAGTCCTCTCACACACTTCGTGGGGCAGTGACCGACAAACATTGTGGACATTATACACAGCCCTCGTCCAATCCAAATTGGATTATGGCTGTCAAATTTACTCATCGGCTTCCCCTTCAGCCCTTAAAATGCTGAACCCCATTCGAAACCTCAAGAGTTTGCCTTTCTAGTGGAGCCTTCCGTACTTCTCCTGTCAACAGCCTTTACTCGAGAGTGGGGTACTTCCTTTTCCCTACCATAGACTTCAAATCTGCCGAGTACAGCAAGCCCCTGTATCAGAGGTCTGCAGATGCCTGTATGCTGCCGAATCAACGGCGGCATATAAGTTACCATCTTTACCCCGCCCTTTTAACCTTCGCATAGGAGATTATCTCTCTAACCTGGGTGCTCCAAGGGTCCTTACCCTTCCATCCTTACTGACCCCTAGTTGGCGTGCTCCTCACCCCACAGTATCTACCAACGTGTGGAGCCTGGAGAAGTCCTCCATGGACCCTCGCATCATTAAGAGCCTGTTCTTAGAGCATTCGGTCTCACACAAAAATGCTGCCCACTATACACGGAGGGCTCTAAGTCGGACGGTGGCGTGGGTTGCCGCAACCATCTACCCAGGAGGAGATTTCCTAACTTTACCTTTGCCGCCAGCAGCATCCATTTTTACCGCTGAACTTCAGCAATCCTTTTAGCCTTTAGACTCATCCAAATTTTACCTTTTAGTGATTTTGTAATTTTTTCCTGCTCAAGGAGTGTCTTACAATCAATTAGATATTTTAATGCGTCCCATCCACGAGTCACAGAAATTTGCAACTGGCTAATCCAAAATGCGTCCCGATATAGAATTATTTTTTGCTGGGTCCCTGGGCATGTGGGGGTCCTGGGCAACGAGAAGGATGATCGGCTGGCCCGCTCAGCACATTCTGTGTCCCCTGAGAACTCGGCTCTGCCTTTTAGGGACTACTTTCCTTCAATAAGAAAATATATTTTTCAACTGTGGCAGAATGAATGGGATGACTGTTCATCATCCAACTATACAAAATTAAAAATTCTATTCGCTCTTGGCCCTCGAGCCGTCATAGAATGCGGTCTTTGGAGGTGGCCCTTTGCCGAGTTCGCTTTGTCCACACGAGACTTACTCACGGCCATCTTGTTTCGGGTGATGCTCATATCAGCCCTTGCTGTCGTTTTTGCGGCGGGGACCAATCGGTTGCCCACCTTTTATTGGATTGTAGCCATTTTGCCATTCTCCGGTTGTCCTGTTTCCCGACCCTTTTAACTATTCCTCAACACACCCATCTTCGATTCATATTGGTGGAGGAATCTTTTAACCCGTCGTTTTTTAAATTTTTGTCACAAAGTGGTGGTCTCCACCTTTTATAGAAGATTTGTCTCGTTTCACCCAAGCTGCCATATAGAATCCACTTGGATTGGACAGCAACCCACTGGTAACTTACCTTAAACCTATTAATTAATTCGAAACTGATAATTATTATTCAATTTTTGATCATTTTTGCTATTGTATTTATCCTCAGAATATGCCAAGTTTTCTATCAGGGCTACTCACATTTCTCTCATAAAGCATTGTTCTAACTACTTCAAAAAATATATAAGAGAGCTTAAAGAAAACTAGGTCTCATTCCACTTAATTGTAATAATTATCATATTTTTGTAGTTTCCGCTTTTTATAATAAAATGCATATCAGTAAGGAATATTGAAAGACTTAAGTAAGCAACGCAGCTCCTCTTTGCAAGCAGCATAAACTGCTATAAAATTCCCACAGCATGCAACAACCTCCCTCCACTTTAACCTTGTCCCTCAGGACAGCTTCGGAGAAAGTGCGGCTTCACTTAATTGTGGTAACGTTGATGGAGCCAACAGGTTTATCCCCACCCATACCTTCCTCACATCCCATTTCCTTCTCACTTCACAATCTATATTTTTACGCCGTGTCCAAGGTGGAGCCGCCATGCCGAGTGACTGCCAGGCCACCAGGCGGGAGGGGTGGTCCTGAATGGCGGCACCAGGGCGGGCTACTGCGAGGGGTGACGAACTATTGCTTCCTGTATAAAATACAGGGTCACCATGCCCAATGATGAACTAATAAAAAAAAACCCTAAACTTACCCTGTTCCATCGACGGAGCCGCCTTCGGCAGCTCCACAGAAAAAATGGAGGTCCCCCCTGTGCTTGCGCAGGCGACCCTACATATTTCTCTAACCGGAAAGGAGGCTTACTCCTCTCCTTCGTCTACGGGTGTAGGGGACTCCCTCTCACCCCTTTCTTCTGAGGTGCTTTCGGGCACCTCCCTTTTTCCAGCGGCAGTCCCCGTATTTCTTTCCAAGGAAACTGCCAAGAAAGCCAGCAGGCAGCTCATAGCCGACCGCTCCACATTGAAGCGGCTCGGAGGGCAAACCCCCTTAGGGGGAAGAGGGAAGCCAGGCCCCTTCGGTCGCTTCCCTCAAAAGACCTGCTGGCAAGAATATTGAACCTTGCCGGGGTCAAGGCCTGTGCCTCCCAAAAAAATGCCTAGTGACGCTGCCAACGGGACCTGCAATGTCCTGGGAGGGAATGACCAACTGGAGGCCCCTCCTGAGATAGACATGGTCCTTGAGGCAACCCAGCCTCAGACGGTAGGACCTTCCATGGGAGGGAATCCGGGCTCGGCGCCAAGCACCAAACCCGAATCCACCCCTATGCACCCCCATGGTGGTCGGCCGAGTGTGAGATGGCCCTCAAACAGAAGCGTTATGCCTACATGCGCTATAAGCGCCGCCCGAACGATTTCACTGTCGCTGAATTTCGTCAGGCTAGGGCTAGGTTCCGGTATATTTCGAAGCACGCCCGCCTCTCTTCTTGGCGGGCATACGTGTCTTCACTTAACGGGAAGACCCCTTTAGCTGAGGAGTGGAAGCGAGTCAAAAGGATTCGGGGCAAGTTCTCGCAGGACCCCCCTCACATTCTCTAGGAGAATGGGACCGCAATCTCGGACTGACCCCGCGTCCGTGTTGGAATCCTTAGCGACCGCTTTTTCCGCATTCTCTAGCCGGGATGCTGCTCCGCCAGTATTCAATGCACGTAATCATGTCGCGGAAGGCCGCTGGCTGGAATTTACCTCCAGAGGCGGAGAACCCTTCAACGACAAGTTTACTGTGAGTGAGTTGAGCTCCGCTCTCGCTTCGTGTGTGGACACCGCCCATGGTCCGGACGATGTCCCGTACGCCATGCTTCGACACCTGAGTGAGCGAGGCATGGCCTTTCTGTTAGATTTGTTCAACAGGATGTGGGTGGAGGGTCTTCTCCCAGACTCCTGGCGAATCGCTACTGTGCTCGCCTTTCTCAAACCGGGGAGAGATCACTCTACTCCGACCGGTTTCCGCCCAATCTCTCTAACCTCTTGCGTGTGCAAGTTGATGGAGAAATTGGTAAAAGTTAGATTAGCCTTTTTCCTGGATAGCGGAGGCCATCTGTGTTCCGCACAGTGCGGCTCCCGCAAGTTCCACTCCACGTCGGATGCTCTGCTCCGACTGGAAAATGCCGTCTGCGAGGCTTTCATTCGTAGACAGCACTACGCCACGGTCTTTTTCGATCTGGAGAAGGCCTATGATACCGCATGGCGATACGGTATCATGGAGACTCTCCACACGATGGGGGCGAGGGGACGCCTCCCAATGTTTATATCTGAATTTTTGCGAGATCGTCGATTCCGCGTACGTAGGGGGGGGGGGGCCCTCTCCGGCCCAAAGGAGCAGGAAGAGGGTGTCCCGCAGAGAAGTGTCCTCAGTGTCACACTCTTTGCCCTGAGCATCAACGGCATCACCTCGGTGCTGCCGGAAGATGTTATCGCTACGCTCTACGGGGACGACCTTTCGATCTCTTTTGGCGCGGCCCAGATACCAACTCTGAAGCGTCGACTCCAACAGGCATTGAACCGCGTCTCTCGCTATGCCGAAGCGCACAGGTTTCGGTTTTCTTTGGCAAAGACTAAGGTAGTGCACTTCTGCCGCCATCCACGGCTTCACCCCGTTCCAGATTTGTTTCTTAATGGGGTGCGCCTGGATGTGGTGGAGTCGCACCGTTTCCTTGGTCTTGTATTCGACCGACGCCTCACCTGGGAAGCTCATATTCGCAGCCTTAGGGTCTCTTGTACCCGCGCCATGGACATTCTCCGTTCCGTGACGTTCAGCGCTTGGAGCGCTGATAGGGCTACTGCCCTACTTTTTTATCGATCCTTTGTTCGTTCGAAGCTCGACTACGGATGCGAGTTTTATGCATCCGCAGCCGAGCGTTTATTGCGGAAGGTGGATTCGATCCACAACACCGGCCTTCGCCTGTCGACCGGTGCCTTCCGCACTTCCCCCATTGAGAGCCTGTTGGTCGATGCTGGGGAGATGTCACTCGCTCTGCGCCGCGTGCAGTGCATCACTCGCCTGTACGCGCGAGCCCGGCGCCTCCCTCAGTCGCCAACAGCTCTCACTGCATCCGCAGCTGATCTCGATGGTGGTTATGTCGCCGAGAGACGCCAGTCATGCCCTAAGCCCTTTGGGTTTAGGGCCAGGAAACTCCTTCGAGAGCTAGATATAGCTCTTGGGCCGGTGGCGCCCCTGGTTCTGCCCAGGTCGGCACCCTGGAGGGTACCACATTTGGCTATTTGTCGCCACGCCTCTGCTCCCAAAGCTTGTACGGCGCCTGGAGTATTGCGTTCGCCCTTTTTGGATCACACCTCGTATCACGCTGGAACCGTGCCAGTGTATACGGATGGCTCCAAGTCCCAAGAGGGAAACGGCTTCCACGCCGTATCCCCTCTGTTTGAAGTCAGTGGGGCTCTACCATGTGCTGCGTCTGTCTTCACGGCTGAGCTGGTGGCGATACACCACTTGGTACGGGAGATTACGCGACGTGCCCGTTTCGGAGACCGGATTGTGATCTATAGCGACTCACAAAGCGCCCTGAGTGCTCTCGGGGCATTGGAATCTCTGCATTTCCTGGTTCGCGATATCCGTGACGCCACGGTTTCGGCGAGCCGGACAGATGTCGAGGTTATCTTCTGCTGGGTTCCTGGACATGTAAAAATTGCGGGGAATGAGCTGCCAAAGAGTCCGCGAGGACTCTGCGACCGGACCAGCGTTTCGCTCTTCCTCACGCCGACTACATGGCAGGAATACGGGCAGCTCTTCGGACTGCTTGGCAAAGAAGATGGGAGACGGTCGAAGGGAACTTAAAGTTGCGTGCCATTGCTCCACGACTGTCGCCATGGACCTATTCCCCAATGCCGCGACGGCTTCAGGTCGCTTTCTGTCATCTCCGAATCGGACATTTTCGTGTGACGCCTCGCTATCTGATGGAGCGCTCGCCAGCGCCCTATTGCGACGACTGCGTCGTCTCCCAGACTGTTCGCCACATTCTTGTCGAATGTCCCAGTCTGAGGGATCTTCGCGCACGATACCTGTTCCGGTAACGGGATGGGCTGGTTCGCTACCGCCTGTCCCTTGTGCTCGGGACGAGTTCGTGAACATTGACTTGTGGACTTGTTGACTTTTGGGGGGAGGCCGGGCTTCTCCCCTTTATTCAAGGTTATTTTTGTTTTTTTTGTTATTGTTGTTTTGTAGGTCGCACTCTCCTGCACCGGGGTGAGGGGGACCTCCCCACTCTGCCGGAGATTGCTTCCTGATTGTTAAGTTTTCCAATTTATATCATTGTTATGTTTTCATATTTTTTTTAAAGTAGCCTAGTTCTAGGTTGTCGTCTTTTTCGGCGACTTATGCCCAAGTGGGCAGTTTCCAGATGGGCTACATAAAAAAAAAGAAAAAAAAAGCCCCTATGCAAGGTCCTCCTCAAACGGTCGGGTTTCCAAGGCAGTACAAGAAGGGGAGGGATCTCCTCCAAACGGTGCCCCTGCGACTACCCAGACCTTTTCCATTTCGGAGAACGACCTGGTTGAGGCCGGTCCATCTGGCCTAGGGACTTCTGCCGGCGGAGGGGAGAAGCGGGTTTATTCCCCGCCCTCCTCTCCTAAAAAGAAAAAAAAAATAAGAAAAATACTAAGAAGACTCGGGGCTCCTCTCCATCCGCGGGGGCTGCGGGGACGGATGGGTATGCTGCCACTTTGATAAGCGACCAAGCCAAGATCGGCACATCCGGCCCCTCTGCGCCCTCCCCCGCGTGCGGAGCCCCTGACTATGACTAAGACCAAAGGTGCACAGGGCGGAGCCTTGATAACATCGGGGCCCCTCATTCAGAAGTTACCTGGCGTTTTCGAGCCCGCTGGCTTCAAACGCTTCCTCGTTATTCGCTCCACTGATGCCAGCATGTTGGCCAAGGGCAACATGATCCATCAGAGGAGAGCATTAGCTAGTGTAATTAGGAGAGAGCTGAAGGTGACCCGTTTCTCCGGCGGAAGCCTTCTGGCAAATGCGGCGAATCCCGCCGAGGCGGCCAAGATAAGTGCTCTTCGGACACTTCATGGCACCCCGGTGAGTGTGACGCTGCACTCTACCATGAAATTTTTGAAAGTAGTAGTTTATGCGAGGGAACTCTTGACTACTCCATAGAGGACATCACCTTAGAGCTGGCCGACCATGGGGCGGTCAAGGTCGAACGTGTAATTAGAAAACAGGGAGCGGCCTCGAGACCCACCCCTACACTCTTCGTCACGTTCTTCTGTGACAAGCTCCCTGAGTTGGGCGTGCCGGTTGATACTGCTACCGCGTGAAGGCATCCGTGCCACTACCGCGGCGGTGCTATTACTGTCACCGCTTCGGTCATACAAAGTGTTCATGTAGACGTGCAAAGTCGGGGTCACCCGAAGTATGTGTAAATTGCTCCAAGGCCACACACGATAAGTCTAAATCGTGTGTGGCCAAGTGTGTCAATTCCGGAAAGCCGCACCACACTTCGAAGCAATGTGGGGCATATCTCCTTGAGAAAGAAATCCTGGCTGTTCAGGCCCAGGATCGACTCTCATTCCGCGAGGCTAAGGAATTGGTCCTGGCACGCCCGGCTCTGCCTGGGACGTCTTATGCCTCAATGGTTAGAAAGACTCCCTCTGCTCCAGGCCCATCCAGGCCAATGAGCAAGGTTGTTTCCGCGCCCATTCGGAGCCCTTCTGCGGGTTCTATTCAACCCGGGCGCTCCCATGGTAAAGCTGGCGGCACAAAGGGTTCACACCCAGCCCCGGCTAAAACCAGGGCTCTTCCTCCCCCCTAACCCCAGCGTGATGGTTTCCCGTAAGGCGAAACGGCCACGCGCCTCCACCGAGTCGTTAAACACAGGAGGCAACACCCATAAAGTTGGTCGCCAAGCCATCTTTCGGGGTTCCTAAAGCTGGTCCCCGAAAGGAGGACAGCAACAAAGGAGCTTCGGCTCCTTCGCCCACGCCTAGTGGTGGGCTAAGAGCCTCGGAGACGGTGGTTCCTCGAAAAGAGGGGACCCCTCTTCCTAAGCCGCAACGCCCGCCTAAGGTTTCGAGGCGGAGGGAGGAAAAGACTCGCATGGCGAGCCCAACCAGCCCCCAATAAGTCCTCGAAGGCGACAGCGCTTTGTCCGGCCAACAGCGCCCAGAGTTCTACCTCCGGGGAGCGTACGGCCATTCCCATGTCGGTCTTCTGTTCGAAGAGAGCCCCCGCGTCTCCTCCGAGCTAGGCCTAGAGGGCATTTTCCTTCAATGGAATTCCAGTGGACTCCGGGCCAACTGGGAGGAGCTGCGGAGGCTCGTCTCGTCCCATCCCCCGTTAGCTATTTTTCTGCAGGAGAGCACGCTAGGCGCGTACCCCCTGCCCACCCTCCCGGGGTATAAGGGTCTTGCGCCCCCACCACCACGAGATCTCTGAGCTGGGGGATGCGCGGTTTACACCCGGCATGATCTGTTCTTCCTTTGACTTTAGATATCTCTTTTCAGGCAGTGGCTGTGCAGCTTCACCTGGATAAGAGGTATACTATTATTTCTGCGTACATTCCACCGTCAGCTGACTTCGACGAGGGGAACTTCAGCCGCGTCGTGGCATGGTTGCCGAGGCCCTTTCTCTTTCTTGGAGATCTGACCGGCAGGAACCTCTCTGGGTAGATTACTCAATAAATCTCAGGGGACAAGTCCTTGCTGATCTGATTGAAGAGCTTGAGTTGGGTGTCCTAAATGTGGATGAGTTTACGCATCACTGCCTGAGAACCGCTTCATTTTCTCTTGCCTTGATCTATCTTTATGCATTGATATATATATATATATATATATATATATATATATATATATTATATATATATATATATATATATATATATATATAATATATATATATTATATATATATATATATATATATATATATGCGGTTAAAAGGCTATTTTTTGGCAAACCAGTCTTCCTCAAAGCCTTCGGAAGGAGCTCTTCTCACATACACGAAAAGGTAGCAGGGGTGAAACTTAAATACGCTAATCGAAAGATAGTTTTTTGGCTATCTGAGAGAACGCCTATTTTAAGTGCTACCTTTTCGTGTATGTGAGAAGAGCTCCTTCCGAAGGCTTTGAGGAAGACTGGTTTGCCAAAAAATAGCCTTTTAACCGCATAATTAATTGCGTTACTGCAATAATTTTCTTAATATATATATATATATATATATATATATATATATATATATATATATATATATATATATATATATATATATATGTATATATATATATATATATGTATATATTCATATATATATATATATATATTCATATATATATATATTCATATATATATATATATATATATATATATATATATATATATATATATATATATATATATATGATGAAAATTAATGCAATATCGCAAGAAAATATGAGGAATTAAACCACATTCTCCGAAGACAATTTAATTCAGAACAGTTTCGGTGTATCTCACACCCTTTTTCAACTGACACTGGATAGAAAATATTAGAAAAGTGCTTACAAACATAACACGGGGTCAGGTCGTGAAAGATCCCCTTTTTCC